>JADGIL010016476.1:0-11466 GCA_020352625.1 Cactoblastis cactorum
AAGGTTCCGATGTCATATTGGTCCCGAAATACCGCTGCAGGCAGTTCGTTCCACAGTGTCGTACATGGTATAAAGTCTCTTTTAAAACAACTTGATACTAATTTAATTTTAATATGTACAAGAATTTCAAATGACCAACCTGAGCCTAAATATGGCGTGGTTTCCTAATCCCTCTACAGGAAAAAATCCCGCCCAACGACATACGCGCATTGGCAAGCGAAGGCTTTCATGGATCTCACTCTTGTTCTTCAAGTTTGCATCTTCAAGTTGAGTTGGTATACTAAAAAATAATGTTTTATTATTATTAACTTAAAATACATACATATATTCATTATGTACTAGCCAACACGTGTACACGTTTAAATATAGCCTGTAAATCTCCTGAACAGTGCAGCTTTCTGATTGTGAAAGAATTTTAATGATCGGTTCATTATTTCCGAAGATACAATCAAACTATCAAAGTTACAAACTTTACTTTTTATAATATATAAATCTATACTAATGTTAGATATATTAACTTTACTCAAAGTAAAAACGACAATAAAATAATTAGGAATGTGGGAGCGTTAAATAGGTTTTACTATCCAGGAGTTTTAGTATATTCTAAAAAAAATCTTTAAAAAAAGACAGAAAGGTAAAAAGATTCTTTTAATTTGTCTAAGTCACTATTCCTTTTACAAATTAATAAATAAATAGGGACACAAAATTGAGTTAGCTCCAAAGTGCAAAAATTATGTTGTGTAAAAAGGAAGTATTTTCAATTTTTTTATTAGTATCAAACACTTCATTTTTTCTTAATATCTTTTGTGTACAACACAATTTTACAATTGCCAAAGAAATTGAAACATCTTTACAGTACTTATGTTCCTTAATTGTATGCAATTTATGGTCCTCCCATTGGCAGCGCTGGTATTGCGAGGAAGCCGCTTAGATATTTTCGTAAATCGCATACAAATATGAAACTTAGCTTCTGTGCACATGTTTCGAATTCCTTTAACACCTGTAAACTGAACGACGACTATTTCCGCCAATTGAATATCGAACAATACGGCGCCAGGATAAAAAACTACTAGTTTGATTCATATTGACCATATCGTTCTAAGTTACTTAATATAAAGAAATAGTAAATCACTTTTTATCAATTTCTTCTTTCGTGTAGTTATTTTTCATGACTTTCATTTCTGTCAACAAAATGAAAGTTCAAATATTTATCTGCAGGTTAGTCCGTGCGTTTGCTGAGATTTATTTAGGAATAGGTAATGTTGTCCAAACAATAACATCGTTTCGTTTTAACATTGACATATTGTCAGGTTTTATCGTGATAACGTGTTTATTAATCGTCTATTAAGTGTAAGTTTAAATGTTTGTCACTCTATCATTGACATGTCTTAACTTATTTAATTTGTTATGTACGTAAATATGTTTAACTTTAGCGCTTGAACAGTAATGACTTACAAATAGGTAACTATTAATAAATAATGGAACAACTGGACATATTTTTTAATTAATCTTTGTCTTTTATTGGTTTAATTGAGAGTAACTACAATGTTTATTAATCACTAGTTTATGCCCGCGAATTCATCCGCGTCGAACTTTATTTTTCAATATCTCGGGTTTTTAGCTATCATAATGATATTTATAACATATTTTAAATTATATCTTTCACAATAAAACTGTAAAAATAGCATCTGATCCAGTAGGTTTTGCAAAGTTTTATGTAAATACGCTTACAAACAGACGCAAGAACGCAGAAAAAACGCTTGCAATACTATAAAAAAAAATCTTAGTCCACTCGCACTTAGCCATTTTTTATATATGAGCCGCTCAGTGCACACATCGATTAACTCCATAAAACGAAAAGTTGAGAAACGCGATATGTAATGTATATTGTTTTTAAAAATTCCTCTGATAATATGAATTCAAATACATAATGCGGAATGCATAATTACAGATATAGCTTTCATCTAACGGTATATTAATAAGAAAGAATAGCCAACAAACAATCGTCAGTAATGTTACAGTTTTTATGTGACTGATGGAGTTAATCGATATGTGCACTGAGCAGCTCATATAATTGTACCTACTATAATAAAAATTAAACTTAAAATATACATATTACGAGTAGGATCTGCTCCTCAAAATGATCAGTTGGGTAACTAAATATTGCCAATATTCACCCCAAGATTTACATCAGCCGGGCCTTTGATATTGAAATGTAAATGGGCACTGGGGCATGTTGCAATAGTATAACTCAGACTGCGTCAAGTTTTGAGCTTCATTAAATTTTAGATAATGTTATAAAGAATCTTTAGTATTGAATGGCGGCTATCAACCGCCATACTAGTCTGGTGAGTGGGAGAGCCGGAAGCCCTCCCCATTTGGGGAGGGCAGGGACTATTTAAAGGCCGGCACCGCTTCTGTGACCCCGCGGGTGCTGCAGTTGTCTATGGGCGGCGGTGATCCCGTGACTCGCCTGCTCGTTTGCCTCCCTCTCACCGAAAAAAAATAGTATAATTTTCTGTAGGTATTTACATATATATTTTCATAAGATAATTTCATGCTTCAGAAGATACGTTCTGTTGTGGGTCCCAAACGGCATCTAGCGTTTCTATAAAACTATTCTAGGATTGGTGCTAGTTTACTTTTTGGGTTGCATGGGTTAGACGGTAATTGCTCTGTGTAAAAACCAGGAACCTCACCAAATCTCCTAGTTTAGATAGCGGAGCCCGAGCTCTGAAGCATCACTGCTGAGGATGCAACCAGCATAACTTTTAGATAAGTATAACATACTTTCTTAGAAAAGGGAAGGTCGGAAAGCAAAAGAGCAGTTTTACCGATAAGCGTGCTTGAAAAGATTAATTAACGTCAAGGAAGTGAAGGAATAAGGACAGGATTAAGCGGAAGAATGTATTCCTGCCGTCCCTATAAAGGCGTGATTATAATCAAGATCTTTGCCACATTCCTTTATTTGAATGTTAATCTCGATTAACTAGAAATTATGCATGTAATTATACAAAGATTATCAGATTTACGATAGATATATCAAATTGAGATCATAACTCCATACAACTAATCGAAGGATCTGGTAGCCCAAGATCCAGGCCTACTTCTTTTCATTTATAAACGTTACTAAGTGGTCGCGCGGCACTTGATGGTGAGCGATTGCGCGATCCAGAATAAATATTGACCTGCGAGAAAGGAGTTCCTCCACTCGCCAACCTTGCTAAGCCGACCTACACAATTCTTTCTTCATGCTTTTTGATGGACGCTAGATCGAAAGAGGGAGGAAACAGGTTTGGTGTCTCTAGTACTCAAGTTAAGCATGTATTTTCATTGTTATATACTAGTTTATAAGTCCTTTAACTTGTAGAGTAAATAAAGTCATTTGTTTTATTGTATAACAATTAAAAAGAAACATATGTACGCACATAATATAATTTCCCGTCATTTGTCTGCATAATAGAGGTTTTTATTAACCGTCAATATATCATTAGAAGTCGTAAACATGTTGTAGTTATCAAATATGAATGCCTTGTCATTATAATGTGTAGGCCAATAATTTGATCCAGTTTGCGTTCTATTTTCTTTAGCTTCAACGTTGAGACTAATTATGAATGAACTAGATGCTAATAATTTTGGTATGTACTTTAAAATTTTAGTAAATCTATGTACGAAATTTGTTTATCAGTTTACTGATCAAGGCAGCGCGTATTTACAAACTGTTAAACGAAATTGGAACACCATTGGTCAAATAGCCTAAGTTGTTCAATTGCATAAAATTTACATCAGATTCTGAACGTTGGTGACATTTTTGTCTTTAAAGATATATAAATGCTTCTAAAATTGAAAGACGACTTGGATTTTCTATAAGCTTTAATTATTTTAATTACAGGTCCCTCATATTGGGAACTTTATAAGCAGTTGGAGATAAATAATTTTATGAACACTGAGAGTCACAATGTAAAGAAACTGTAAGTTATCACTACTTTTATACTAATTTTACATAACAATGATATAATATTGAATTAAAAAAATATATAATTTTATTGGAAGATTTTCACTAATATTTATAATAATTTCAGAAAAAAATCGAAATCAGTTGATAAATACAATTTCAAGTTTGGGAAAAATGCAGGTATGAGAACCTTTGTTTTTTATATGAAATAAAAAAGAATAAATACTTTATCACAATGTCTAAATTTTCCCTTTTAGTACGTAAGTGCTCGTTAAGATGCGATTTAGCAAAAAAAAAAAATTCTTGATCAAGAATAATGTGACGAGAGAAAATTCTTTGGGGAAAGCTAGTACCTAACCTATAAAGTTTAACCTATGTTATTTAAAAATGTTTATATTGTGCTTAAATAAACTATTGATAAAACATAAAATATAGAAAATGAACTAATCAGATTTTTTCTAGTTCAGGAGGGAAACCATCTTCAGTTAAAACTCAACATGAATCATTTTCAATGTCAATGAAAATGGTATATATTTTGGGTCAGTTTCTGGGACTAATTCCAGTAACAGGTATATTAGAAAAGGACTACAGAAATATGAAGTAAGTACAAATTTGCAGAGTTTTATCCCATCAAAATCGGATAAACGTTTGGAAACAGGCATACGGATAATAATTAAAAAATATATGTACAATGCAATCTCATTAAAATTTAGGAGCATTTTAAAAAAGTAAACATTATTTTGGTTTGTTGGTTTGTGAGTGAAACCTCACGTTGATCGCTAAAACTACTATTACTACTATTATAATACTATAATTAGCATCAAACTTGCAAATTCGACCACGAGTAATTTGTTATAAATATAGTTATGCCAATATCATGGGTAATTTTTTTTAGGAAAAGAAGATGAATGTGTTATTATAGGAATAAAAAATAACCTATGTATTTTTTCTGTTACCTTTTTTAACCATAAAATGAAAATTCCATCAGAATTGGATTAGACAAACAGACATCAATTAGATACTATATATAATATTTATACTATATACTAGTATTTTAAAAAATGCTAATAATAAATACAATTTAATTATTTGTTTTGATTTTAGATTCAAGTTACTATCGTGGAAAGTATTGTACAGTGTTATTCTTATGGCATTTCAAGCATTCGGCACTGTTATTACCCTTTACAGAATGTGCACGCACACCATTACTACATTGTTGTTATGTTAGTATTTTTTAAGCTTTCTTTTCTACTTGGCTTTAGCATTTGCTTTAGCAAAATCTTCTCTTCCTACTTCTCCTCTTTTCTTTAAAAATAAATAAAAATTGTTTAATATGACAGCCTTTGTTTATTCTGACTCGATGGGCTTAATCGCTCATTTGTCTTCATTTGGTCGCCGCTGTTAATCCTGGCCGTTACAGGAAACACAGCGGTGGGAATGTGTGGTGGGTCCCATACTGGCTTTAGCATTCGATTTCGTCTTCGTCCGGGTGATTAGAATTTTAGTAAGAGAAGTAGACCATATTGTTACGAGCTGCTGGTTCGCTAATTTGAAAATAAAAAGCCTGATGACTGACACTCTATTGCACGTACACCACACAATTACTGAAAGCTTGCCAAAGTCAATTCACTATCGCTTGTTAGGTACATTCACTTTGATCTCACTAGTAGCTCTGTTAAATTAGAACTGACTTCAAGCATCGTCTAAATCCTCTTATATAAACCCGACAAGGAAATGGGTAGAAAAGTCTAGATTGCAACTGTCGAACACACTAGAGAAAGCACTAAATTTAACTTGCCATTGTCATTATAAACCTCCTATCCATGTTCTGATTAATCTCATCTACAAAATCTACATGATTTTAGCTTTGACCATCTTCTACGGATCAACGTGTGTCAACACCATCCTATTTATTATTATTGCCAAAAATTGGCCAAGTGTTATTCGGGAGATCACTCACATCAACCTGAATGAGTACATCGATCCTCGTCTCAAAAACCGTTTTATGATTGTCATCATGGCTACACTAATATTATTTTCAAGTAAGAAAGCTTGTATTTCTAGTTGTTTTTCTCACCTTTATAGTCATTTTTGAGTCGATTAATTATGCGAACCATTCTGAGGAGTTAATTTTGGAGTGCTCCCTACTCGCTAATCGAGTAAATGTGAATGAAATAACTCAAGCGAATTCAAGTCACTTGATGTATGTAGCGGGGCTTGAGTTCTTCGTCTTTTTTGAGGATGCTATATAATTTGTTTACTATTTCTTCCCTGTTTAACCAATCTTCGTAAAATTTAGCAAGTAATAGTTAGGAGAACTGAAGACATTATATCTGTAATCGAACAAAGCCGGTTAAAAACTAATAAACAAATGGTTAAAAGCTAATATTATCCGTGATACGTATTTCAGTTGAATACAGCATCTTGATAGTAAAAATATATACAGATGTACTGGAATGTTCTCCCTTTGAAGATATCTACAAAATATTTACGTCGTACGAGTTTAATTCCATATATGACATTCCAAATATGCCCTTTGCAGTACCATTTGGGATATTAATTCAAGTAAGTATTTGTTTTTAATGTACAACACTCGATTTATATAAAAACCATAATGACGATTGTTGTGTGTTGACACACAATCTATGGTGACTAGACGTATTTACTGATTTTGTATTTAAAATATTTGTTAGAAAACTAAAATTTTGCAAGATGAAAAAATCCCAAAGTTCACACAAGATCAAATCAGCGGACCGAACTAGTATGAAACAAAAAACTTTTTTTAAAAATATACCTATATATTAGAGACGTTGTAACTAAAACTTCCCAAGGCAGAGAATAATAAAAATAGCATTTTTATAATTTTATAACATCAGTCATAATTATACTCATAAAAAAAATACATGACTATCCAAAAATTTACATGTTTCAGGTTTTTAACTATCTTTCAGCCTTTAATTGGAATTATGCTAATATGTTTATTACATGCCTGTGTTTGTATTTAATTTCAATATTTGACAAAATTAATGAAAAGATAGAATTTGCACAAAATAAGGTAAGCAATATAAATTTTCATACAAACTGCATTCTGCTCTAAAAAATAGGGATGAAAGCTTTCAATCTTCTCTCTAAGAAGGTTAACTTAGATCTTAAAATGGGACTAGGATGGTCAAGTGGCCACGTAGAATGAGATTAAACAGATTGGATTGAGATTAAAAGAAAAGGTAGCGTAATGACATCAAGGAGATAAGATTACTCATTGACAGATGGTCAGAAGGATCTAAGGGTTTTGAACTCTCATCTACCAACCAGACAGTTATCACGCCAAAGTCGTGAAAATAAATTAGACGCAAACTGCTATCAGTCGTTTTCTTAGTAGATTCATATGTCCCAGCATTTGATTACTTTTGATAGTCCCGACTCTAGAGGCATGATGAGCATGACGGTTAGATTCAGGCTTCCATCCATAGTTCTGGATTCAAAGTTTCTCGTAAAACTGCATGGATACCTTCCTAGTTCAAATTTTGCTGTGAGTACACAGTACTGCTGACAGAATGATTGGGCAATAACAGCAATGAGCGTGATAGATTAATAATATTATATAAGTACAGGCATCAGTATATTTACCTACCCAAAAGTACAAATTCACCACTGTTACAACAGCATAGTGCAGAGTGAATTTGACCCTTAATCTATTAAGTGCGAGCGATTTTATTATGGTAATCAGTATGCAATTTTGATTGCTGGTATCTTTCTTCCAGCCCTTTCAGCCATCGTTTTGGCGATCAATGAGAGAGGAGTACACCCGGGCCACACGTTTGTTGCTACTGTTCGATGACGTCATCAACAGCCTTACCTTTGTGGCTTTATCGAACAGTGTTTTCTTTATACTGATAAACATATATGACATTTTACAGTAAGACAATTTTTTATGAGTGATTCGTTTGATATCATTCTGTCTGATGAGACGATAAAGTCTAAGGACTAACACTCAAATGTACTACAACATCTTTAGTGGGATGTACCTAAGCATTGGTGTCAAAGTTTTGTCAAGACTTAACGACACCACCATCTAGGAGATTGTTACCATATTATACACTGAGTACAATGAATTTGAGTAGTATGCACATTTTCTCACAATAGCAGTTTAACTTCCAAGAAACCTTCCAGAACCTTCCAGAAAAGAGCGCATAAATCCCTTTAAGGCCGGCAACGCTCCTGTCACCTCCCGGGTGTTGCAGGTGTTTATGGGCGGCGGTGATTACTTAACATCACGTAACCCGCCTGCTCGTTTGCCTCCCTCTGCCATAAGAGAAAAAAACTTCGTCGGGGGAAACTGGTGACCTATTAAAACATGAATAAAGTGTGTATTAAATTTGTAGATAAATGAAGATAGATATAGATACAGGAATAAATTCTAGTACCTGGTAAAATTACATATGTATCCTAAATGTAGTTTTATTAATTTATCAATTAAATATTCCAGAATTAAACACCAAAAACGTTCTTTTGAAGAGTGCCCTAACTATGCCAGTGGGTAAGTTAGAAAAACGTTAATAATCTACAATCTTAGATCATTTTCTACACTACTTTTAAAATAAACTATTTGTAGTTTAACGGTACCTATATTACTGTAAAGTTTCATCCAATTTCTTTCTAATAGATATTCGTAAAAGAGTAAGAAACATACATACATTCTTATAAACTATCGCATATATAATATTAGTAGTTAATCTGCTCGGCTTAATCAATAGCCCTTAGGTCGGTCCCAGTTATAATTGGGACCGACCATTGTACAATAATTATTGTACAATTTTAGCATAACATTATGTTTAAAGAAAGTTGATATTATTATTTTGTACTTGATTTTGCCCGTGGCTTCACTCCCGTGGAATTTAGTCTGTCACTTAGACAAACAATGCTACGGTACATCATTTTTGTGTAACTCTAATGGTTAAGGCAGCGTACGCCAAGACACGAGCAGATTTTTTCCCGACTTAATTAATATGTATCATAAAATTTCATCCAAATCCGTACAATTTTTTTTTAAAGAGTAACACATACATATTTTATACATTGTACATCCATACATACATCCATCCAAACTCACATTATAATATTTGAAATAGGAATTTTTGTTTTCCAGTCCACTCTATGGGTATGAGCGTGCATTGTTTTTCGCGTCCAGAATTTTTGTGATCTCCTATCGATTTCTCACGTTATCACTGCTGGCTTCGCGGGTCCACTCGGCTGCAGCAGAACCTTCTGCCTATCTGCATAGAGTACCATCCAAATATTATTGTTCTGAAGTAAGATTATATTGCTGTTGCAAGCTTATTTTTATCCGGCATCCGGCATTAAAGGTTGTGAGTTTTTAAAATAGATTTCAAGCAGTTTATCAGTTTGACCCTACTTGTGTGATTTTATAGGAATATATAATTTTTGAGTATCTATTTCTAGATTTAGTAAGATTGCAAGTTTGTGTGCAAAATTTCACAAACTTTTCCTTTTATAGTAGGTAGATATGTAAGAGCGATGAGATTATACGAAAGTTAATGAATACTTATAACAGATCTATCACAAAATTGTAGAAACGTATTTCCAGATTTAAATTAATAGTTGTTTTATACCTGTTTTGTAATTTTAATAAATATATTTTATTTTTATATTTTAGAAAACTAATTCGACAGTATTACTTATATTATAATTTATACATATAATAAAATTTTAACTGAGCTGTACATGGGAGAAATTTAATAAAAACATATATAGGGGCTCTTTATAAGACCTACAGAAGCCAAAACGATTGTTTTTAGAATTTTTGTCTGTCTGTATGTTTGTACGCGCATCAAATTTGGCACAGCGATGGACTATGACCTGGATTAAAAGATAGGCTACTTTTTATCCCGAAAAAATGTACGGTTCACGAGGGATATAATTTATTGTATTGTTACCGAGCAAGAGGCTGACAAGATATTACAGTACCATTGGTCAGACGTAGTCGCGATCATTAGCTTGTAATAAATAAATAACTATGAGTAGGTACCATAATAGATTTTCCACCATGAAGACCACATATCGAATCCAGGACCTCTACCTCTCAGGAACATAAAATTTCCTATCTCATCTTCTCTTTTCTTTTCAAATACTTTGAATGAAGAAGCAATTTGTAATAATTTTCAGATACAAAGGTTTATAGAACAGATACATTCAGAGGATGTCGCTTTAACTGGCCTTCAGTTTTTCAAAATCACAAGAGGTCTAATTTTGTCTGTAAGTGAATTTAAAATTGTGGCGATTTATGTATTCTTTCAAATACCAGTAAAATTTTAGGGTATTTTTATGATTATTTTTATAATTTTTCATGAAATTTAATACCTAAGTGAAGTTTTTGTGAGAAATGTGTAACTAAAAATAATAATTAGTTACACACTTTTTACATAGTGTTATGGAGCCACTACTAGTAGTGGTATGGTGCCACTACTTGTAGTGGTGTGGAGCCAGCTACAGGCGTATATTTAGCTTGTAGCACGAATGGNNGGGAGGGCGGAGGTTTTTTACGGGCTGGCAACGCTTCTGTAACCCCGCGGGTGTTGCAGGGGTCTATGGGCGGCGGTGATCACTTAACATCTCGTGAGCCGCCTGTTCGTTTGCCTCCCTCTGACATAAAAAAACACTTTTTTGGTTCAAAACACATGGGCTAGTAACCAATCACTATTTCTGAATCTCCATTAGACAACTAAGGCCACCATTCTTGTAAACGCTCTGTCTAATCCGTAAGAAATAAATACGTGATAACATATTGGTCAATTTATTTCCAGGTTGCCGGCACCATCGTCACTTATGAACTTGTTATGTTGCAATTCAAAGACAATTAAATTTACTGCACTATTTTCTAGAAAAGATATGATCTTTATTGAATTTAGTATACAATGCTTTAATATACACAGTCAATAATATGGGCAAGATAAACTGTGTTATGTAACTTCCTGCTAGATATGAACCTACCTAAAATATTTGTATCATAAATATTTTTAATAAAACTAATAAAATGTATGCACTTAAATGCGCTTTTTACGTTATTTTTTATGAACATTGCTTCATCATTATGCTAATTATTCGGGTTTGAATTATAGCTGGGAATATAAATTTTGTTCAATTCCAGGATAAAGTTTTTTTTTTTCGAGCCAAGAATGAAAATGGATTGTAAAAGTTTCCGTGCAACTTAAGACTTCATCGCTGCTTATCATCAGGAGGGATTTTAATCTGTTCCTAATAAATATACTATTTTTTTTGTGGTATGGAGCCACTATTTTGTAGTGGTATGGAGCCACTACTTGTAGTGGTGTGGAGCCTACTGATTGCTTTGTTAGCTTGCAGCATGAATAGGCCGGCTCGTCCGGGGCAGTACCACACTCCCACAGAAGACCGACGTCTATATGGCGGCTATCAACCGCCATGCTCCGTCCGGTGAGTGGGAGAGCCGGAGGTCCAACTTCTCTGCCCTCCCC
>JADGIL010016501.1:0-13422 GCA_020352625.1 Cactoblastis cactorum
ATTAGTTTTGTAATCGCCTCTTGCGCAAACTATATACTTTAGAGACAAATCTTATTATAAACCTTAATATCATACCCCACACGTATAGGTTTGATTTAAAAAAAATGTTGAGTTTCAGTTCTTTGTATGGGTACTATATATTATCAGGCTATAACCTACCGGGAAACTGTGAATATTTATTTTTCGTACGCATTTTGTGACATTACCGGTACCGCGAGATAACCTAGGTTAACGCGGACGAAGTCGCAGGTAACAGCTAGTAAATAAATAAATATATAGGGACAAATCACACAAATTGAGTTAGCCCCAAACTAAGTTCGAGACTTGTATTATGAGATACTAACTCAACGATACTATATTTTTAATAATAAATACATAGATAAACATCCAAGACCCAGCCCAATCTGAAAAAGGTCATTTTCCATCATAACCTGACCGGCGATCAAACCCGGGACCTTTTGAGTATCGGCCAAGTACGTTAAGCGTCACACCACGGAGGTCCTCAAATGTGGTTGTATCTACATTGATCTTGTTCCCGCGGGAATAACATAATTTTTTTTAAATTCGACCAGTAGTCCAGTGTTCAGCGCGTTCAACCAAAACGGAAGGTTCTGCTCAATAATTATTAGTATAGATAAAGTTATATGTAGAATCGATAATAAAAAATTGACTAAGTGCGAGTCGAGCTCGAAGGGTTCCGAGCGCAGAAAATTATTTATTGTCTAAAATAGAAAATCTATATACTTATATAATAAAATTGTAACTGAGCTTTGTCTGTATATGGGCGATATTTAAGAAAAAAATATATATATGGGCTCTATATAGGGTCTATAGAAGCAAAAACCATTGTTTTTAGAATTTTTGTCCGTCTGTCTGTATGTTTTTACATACATCACACAAAAGCTACCGAACGGATCTGGATAAAATTTGGCATAGCGATGGACTATGAATAAAAGATAGGTTATTGTTTATCCCTGAAAAATGTACGGTTCCCGAGGGATATAATTTATTGTAATAGTACTAAATAATCTACGCGGACAAAGTCGCGGGAATCAGCTAGTATATAATAAAATTGTAACTGAGCTATGTCTCTACATGGGAGATATTTAAAAATAAAATATATAGGGACTTATTTTAGGGCCTATAGAAGCCAAAACTATTATTTTTACAATTTTTGTCAGTCTGTATTTTTGTACACGCATCACGATTTGGATGAAATTTGGCAAAGAGATGGACTAAGACCTAGAATAAAAGATAGGCTACTTTTTATCCCGAAAAAATGTATGGTTCCCGAGGGATATAATTTTTCATAAAATCTACGCGGACGAAGACGCGGGCATTAGCTGGTAGAAAATATATAATACATAGAAAATTGTAAACGTAATGAACACTGAAAACTTTTGTATACCCTGTACCACCGCAAATAAACGATTCTAATCTATTCTTATCAGTTTGCAGTTGTCAAAGAAGCCGTGGTGATTATTGAGAGAAAAAAAACGTTGTTCAGAACAACATTAAATATTATTATAATGTTTTTAAATTAAGTTTCGTTTCACTATTTTATCAGATAAGCTAAAGCACTCTAGATTACCTGATTTACCAAAGCCGTCGTTTAGCCGCTGTCGTCAGCCATTGAATATCTGGATCATTTCACGATGAGAGCGTAGAATTCAACAGCATCAACGAGTGAATGTCTTCCGGCAGATGACCCAGGTCAGGTCAATGTTAAGCTGCAACTTTTGAATCATTACCAAATCTGTTTATATTTTGCAGTGATCTAATTTTAACAAAATGTTAACCTCTTATTTTATATCTTAAGGCGAAACGTCCTTTTTAGAGTTCTGTAACAAAACCCTATGGTTTCCCAACGTTGTTTCCAATTGTTGATTTGTCTAACCGTAGTTTAACACAAATATGTCAAAATAGTTGCATCTTCTGGTCCGCTATCTAACTAGGAGTTCTAGCGGTTTACATAATGTACGCAAAGCGACTACCATCTGACCTCTATAACCCAGGTAAACCAGAACCAGTCTTGGGATTGGTTCTGGTTTTTACAAACGGATTATATATACGCTTATTTCGTTGACGTATGAGCCTGCTGCAAGCTTTTTTAGCCTGCAGCATGGATGGGCCGGCTCGTCCGGGGAAGTACCACACTCCCACAGAAGACCGACGCCTGAATGGGGGCTATCAGCCGCCATGCTCCGTCCGGTGAGTGGGAGAGCCGAAGACTCAACTTTCCCGCTCTCCCTATTTAGGAAGGGCGGGCGCTTATAGGCCGGCAACGCTTCTGTGACCCCGCGTGTGTTACAGTTGTTTATGGACGGCGGTAATCACTTAGCATCACGTGACCCGCCTGCTCGTTTGCCTCCCTCAAACATAAAAAACACGCTAGATGGCGTTCAGACCCACAGTTTAACTTGCCTCCCGAAGCATGGGATCATCTACCTTTTCGGATAATCAGGTGATTTAATCCTGAAATATCCTACCCAAACTTATTTCACAAAGTAATCTCCAGTGAATTCGAACACATGACATCCTAATCACAAGGCTTTGACCGCTGGATCACGGAGGTATTCAAGTTTAGTGATCTAGTGATAATTTTTTGTTATTGGCATCAATCAGCGAGGTTTAAGTTAAGCTTTTGATAAGTCTCCCTGTTATCTGGTAATGGACTAATGCAATGTTTAGATTATGCCAGATAAAGAGCTATTTGATATGAACAAAGCCCGCGACAGTATCTCATCAAGCCGAGACTCAGTATAATTGAGCTTATATAGAGCTGGCCAAAGAAAATGTGGATATTTAGACGATCACAAACATTGCCGGCTTTGCCGTTGAATCCTATCAAGCTCGCTGAGGTCAGTGGATTTATATTTTGGTTTGTTGTCGTCTTATCTCAAGGACTTTATCCTTTATCTAACTTTAATTCATATCCATATTATTAACAAAACATTTTAACTTATAACATGAATATCAACAAGTAATTTAATTAAATAAAAATCGATCTTGTGCGAGTTGGATTCACGTATGAAGAGTTCCGTACCACTATCTACACCAAACGGCAAATATTCTGTGAATATTTCAGATGTTGCCGTTAACAATATCGAACTAAAACGAGCAATAAACATCACGTTTGTTGCATGGGAGCCCCCCGTATTTTTTTTATTTAATTAATTGTATCGGATTCAATCTATATAACAAATACTTAAAATAAAATAAATATTTGTTAAACAGAGTCAACAAAAATACATATTCTAGCAAAATTTCAACTGTCTAGCTGCCACGGTTTATACGATACAGCCTGATGACAGACTGACAGACAGCCTGACAGACAGCCTGACAGACATACTGACAGACGGACAGACAGGGGAGTCTTAACAGCCTTTTAACCCTTTGGGTATGGAGCTCTAAATAGACCGAAATGGTTAATAAATATTGAAATCCTTTTGTTAATTTATGTATAAACAAAGAAAGGGTGTACGACATGGAATTCTTCTCATTGAAAATAACGTAGAGATGCATCCTGCCACCTCCATCCATCCGTCCATCCTTATCTGAATCTCCAATCTATTGAAAAGCCTACCTCCGAGTCTCAGGACACTTGGCTCTGACTTCCCCGTAAAGGATAAAGACGTGAAACCACACGCGTGGATCACCACAAATCATTAAAATTTACGTGTAGGTATATATTGACTTTCGTCACTCCTGTCATAATCAGGTTTGAACTTGTTTCATTTTGACTTATGAAATGGCAAATATCAGTGTACCAATGTTTGCGATGCCTTTAATTGTGTTCCAGACTTGTTCGTGTCCGAGGTAGAACTGACTTTAATAAAACGAAACGATCCTTTTGCGAACATTTCATTGTAGCCTTAATCCGTTGCCTTGTTACTGTTGTACAACCTTATTGTACAATAGTAGAACATGGAGACTTTAGCTTAATTTCAGGATACTTCTGTTAATCTGAAACAAATAAATGTAAGTAAATGAAATAATGTGTATACGGGCATCCATGCATCCATATTATGTGTTATGCATCCATATTCAGTTGCCAATACAATACAAGAAAGTGTATATAAGAGAAAAAAAAAATACAAGTACTAAAATCAAAATGAAATAAATAATATAGGGTGTTGCCATAAAATAGTCATACAATAAACATACTTACCATACAACAAAAGGCCGGCAACGCTTCTGTGATCCCCGGGTGTTGCAGGTGTATATGGGCGGCGGTGATCAATTAACATCACATGATCCGCCTGCCCGTTTACCTCCTCTTTCATAAAAAAAAAACGTGACAATTTTGCAGTTTTTCAAAGATAATAAGAACCGACCGAGTCCGACTCGCATTTGGCCAAATATTCAAAAAACATGGAGGGGCTAGAATTTTTTATATTCTTACAGTTCCGCGCTCAAGTATTTTCATCAATGTTTTGTTTAACCCCTGACGCAAAACGAGTAGTGTTATAAGTTTGACATGTGTGTGTCACTCTGTCTGTGGAATCATAGCATCTAAACGGGAGAACCGATTTAGATAATTCACCGAGTGTTCTTAACTATGTTTAAACCCCCCTATGTTTTAATTTTTAACTATATCATTTGTAACTATATACATAAATACTGATACTGATCACGACAGAACTACTCTTCAAACGATTGTCAGTAGCGGTATTCAACTATGAAAGTTCGGCGTGATATAAAATCTCTCTGCAAGTATTTTTTTTTAATTGATTAAACTTTATAGTTCGGTGGTCTTAGTAAAACAACAATTGTAATTTTGAACTAGTAAATTAATTGGGCTCCAACCCCGAGTCTACAATCGGCGCCGCCCGCCCTCGCTCAGCCATCAGTGAGAAACGCGTGGTTCTCGAAGCCGCGCGCCCGCTCACGTCGCGCCGAACTAATACTGTGATATATTGAATTTTTTGTATTAAAAACATTCGGAAATGGGCCCGTTTAATACTTCTAAAAGACTAGTCAATTTACAAAATTTGAAAAGTGGTGCCATTAAACTTCCACGACATTGGTCTAAGATGCTAGGTCTCGTAAACATTAGTAAAATATCAATCGAGGAAATATTGCAGGTAAATAAATATTCATTCACACGAATACAACTTTTGATTTGGAAGATGTCGGCCGCGCACCGAAGTTGCACAAGTCGTTATAGTAGATTATAATTATCTTCTAACTTCAGTATTTGCATTGTAATCAGTGTTAAATTATTTATAGTATGTTTTATTTCCATTTTATATGAAGCCGCACATCATAAAAAGTTCGTCCAACAAACGTTATCTAAACTCGCCGTTTAGATAACGTTCGCTGGTTACACTGAAGGGAACGTTCAGTGGTTCAATAACAACAAAAACTCAAAACTTTCATTACTCGGAACTAATGTAAAATTTATATAATCAATCAATGTTATGCGTAAAATTTATTTTAATCGAATTTGTAGAAAATTACAATTTAAACCAAATTACAAATATACATAAACATCAAAGACCCAGACCAATCAGATAAAGATCATTTTTCATCTTAACCCGACCGGTAATGGAATCCGGGACCTCCTGATTAGCGGCATGTTATTCATTACACCGTGGAGATCGTCAAAATTCATATTTTAATTAAGTTTTCTTTGAATTAAAATCTCATTGACGTAATTTTCTATTATATTTGACCATACGAATCAGCAGATGAAATTTCTGTGTAATTAAAGTGAGTATTTATTAAGAACTACAGAATTAAAATAACGGAAATAGTTAAATTTTAGACTATCCCCGAATACTTATTTGTTCACTTAAGCATCAATACGACTGAATGGATAGATTTCTTAACTTTTTTTATACAATACACATAAACATTTTACCTGTATCGAACGTTATTTAAATTTTTTTGTTCTTTTAATAAAAACGGCAATACGGCTTCCGTGACACGTGACATTTCTATTTGTGTAATTATTTCTGTACTGCAATTGAGATGTATTCCTGATAACAAACAATTAATTTCACTGCGAAATATTGACATCAATCATAATAAACGATGTACACATGACTGCAACAGCTATTAGCAGCGGGGAAGTCACATAGTCTGTGTCTGAACAGAAAGAGAGATGAGAATGAAATTATTAAAAACCAAATCAGTAGTAGCAATACGGATGCCATTTTTGCTAGGCCTACGTCAGTTGTAAGATAAATAAGTCAGTCAATTAGTACCTATGTATATAGGGACAACTGATTTTGTAACGGCGTGTGATAGAGTGTTGTGGTAGTCTTTAAATAAATAAATACATAGGAACAAATCACACAAATTGAGTTAGCCCCAAACTAAGTTCGAGACTTGTATTATGGGATACTAACTCAATGATACTATATTTTATAATTATATTAAATACATACATAGATAAACATCCAAGGCCCAGATCAATCAAAAAAAGGTCATCTTCCATCATGAGCTGACCAAGGATCGAACCCGGGACCTCCTGATTATCGGTCAAGTACGTTAACCGTTACACCACGGAGGTCGTCCTTTGAAGGAAAAGGAGTGCCAGAGAACTCTGTCAGTCTAATAGAAGCGATAAAAAACCTAGCCAAGTGCGAGTCGGACTCGCGTACGAAGGGTTCCGTACCATTATCTATGAAAAACTACAACATAATCACGTTTGTTGTATTGGAGCCCCCCTTAAATATTTATTTAATTAAAATGTAATTATTCATATTTCAAGTTAATTTATAAATATATATTCCATGAATATTTCAAGCGCTTAATTTTTTATTTTATTTTAATTATTAATTTTCAATTTAACAATATAAATACATAATCTGTAGAAAAAACCAAGCGTATATCTGTTATCGTAACCAATATAAAAAAAATTCAGGCAAAAAAACAGGTTTGTTGTATGGGAGCCCCCTTAAATTTTTATTTTATTTTTATTTTTAGTATTTGTTATTGTAGTGGCAACAGAATTACATTATCTGTGAAAATTTCAAATGTCTAGCGATCGCGGATCATGAGATACAGCCTGGTGACAGAGAGACAGACAGACAGCGGAGCCTTTGTAATAGGGTCCCCATTTTCCCTTCGGGTACGGAACCCTAAAAAGCGTTGAAAAGTGATAAAAAGTGAAAATTTATTTTTATCTCATACAACAAAGGTGATTTATTTTGCTCGTTTTAGCTCGATACTGATAACGGCTACATGTAGACTCCTGAAATATTCATAGAATATTTGCCGTTTGATATAGATAATGGTAAGGAACCCTTCATGCGCGAGTCCGATTCGCATTTGACCGATATTTTCTTGTAATGGTCGCTAAAAATCGAACATACAAGAGGCTCTGCGGTGCTTACTTTTTGTAGACAACATAGACGAAAACCCCACAGTATCCTAACCAGACTGAAAATACCACGACCCCAGATCATAACGCCACTACCATTTAAATATTCAGGAAATAAATAAAAATACACACATTATATCACGTTTTTAACTTTTGATTGCCCTTTAAATTGTGTGCTACACATTTTAAGTAACAAGAAGTGGCTCGTGGCACGCCTGTCACAGCCGGAAGGTACTCTATTTCAATGATCCCGATTAATTGAAATGATGTGGAATATCTTCTTATTCATAAAGTTGAAACTTTTGACTTTCCTTCTTAGATTCCAAAGTATCCTTATTATAGTTTTTATTTAATAAATGTCTCTCAATAAATGACTCAACTATTTTATTAATTAATATATTTATATAGATAATCATTCAAGACTCGGGCTAATCAAAAGGAGATCATCTTTTATCATGACCCGACCGGGATCGAGCCTCGGACCTTTCGGTGCAGCGGCAAGCACTATCTGCGCCACCGAGATCGTCCCATCATTGTATTCTGTTCGCAGGCAGCAGAAAGCGGAAATGTCGAGGACTTCATGCGGCTGTACCTGAGCGAGCCGTCGCGGCTGGGAGTGCGCGACGCGCGCGGCCGCACGGCGGCGCACCAGGCCGCCGCCAGGAACAACACAAACATCTTGCACTTCATCAACAACTACGGAGGCGGTGCGGTATTTCGTTATATTTAATCATTTACAACAAATAACAAAATTTAAAAACAGCTGTTGCGTGTCGAACTCTTGTACCCAGGGTTCCGTTCATAAGTAAAAGTTTACACATCACGACAATCGAGTCTTAGTTACAGTATTTTTATTGCAATTATATAACATTACAATATGGAAAGCTGGAGAAGCATTAAATCAGTGTGAACTGTAACAAAACAATTTAAGACTTCGGAATTTTTCCTTTATTTATGTGCTACAAAACATTGCATCATGCCAAATTTCAAAATTCTAGATCGATTGGAAGTACCCTTTAGGTTGTGATTCTCTTGCGAGTAGTGGCGAGTTTGAAAATATGCGGCTCCTATTGAGGTTACTTTTGATTGAGTTGACATAGAAGTTTGATTTTGTTATCGGTTAAAGTTATTATAGACCTGAATATTTAATATGAATCTCGATTTAATACCTAAACGCGTACCCGAGGAATGGGATAGTAACTTTAAAATTATTAACAATATTTTTATGATACGGTGTAACAAAAATTTACGGATTTTCGCAATTTTATCTGCGCTATGAGACGTTACTTCGCACCAAATTACAAGATTCTGAAAAGTACCCTGTAGGTTTTGATTCCCTTGCGAGTTTAGAATTTGCGAAAATTACGGCATAAACGGCTGTATCTTTTAATTACGTAGAGCTAAGTATTTGATATAAATTTCAGCTTAACACCTACGTGTTCCTGAGAAAAAGAGTCTTGACAGAACAGACAAGACAGACAATTATCTATCTATCTATCAATGAGTACATATTTAGGAAGACCAATACTATTCAAAAATTCTTTGTAGATCTGAACGTCAAAGACAACAACGGAAACACTCCCCTGCATGTCGCTGT
This sequence comes from Cactoblastis cactorum, assembly GCA_020352625.1. Lineage (NCBI taxonomy): Eukaryota > Metazoa > Arthropoda > Insecta > Lepidoptera > Pyralidae > Cactoblastis > Cactoblastis cactorum. The sequence goes on from JADGIL010016501.1 coordinate 8,931, forward strand.
AGAGAACGAAGCCCTAGACGCGATTGAATTTTTATTACAGCAGTAAGTATTTTCCGATAAGGTAAATAAATCCCACTTGTAGAATTTCGGATTCAGTTGTCATTTCTACGATATTGTATTTAATCTTTGCGTTTTACGCTGCCGCCGGTCGCTTGTTGCAGAGACGTTGACACGGGGCTGTTGAACGAGAAAACTCAAGCTCCTATTCATTTGGCGACGGAATTAAATAAAGTAAGTTTAACTAGATTACCGAAGAGGATTTCCGATATTTAAAAAATGTGCAATATTATATGAATATATGTACCTAGATTATATTTTTCAACAACATTTTAAACCCCTCCGCTTCTCATATTGAGCTCACAATTATTAAAAAGATCTTCTAAATTTTTGATAAGTATCAATTAAAGTACCTCTCTAGCTTGATAGTTACGCAGCAGCGACATTTTTATATGTTCAGACGCCTTTATTTCCATTTAATGTATCTTTAAAAAAAATACCAACTTGAAACGCACCATGAGGTCTGGCCGAATGAGAGACGACGTAGTAAAAATGTGCTGATCCCGTAGACAGACTGAACCTGAACGGTGTTTGTTTCAGATTCATAATATAAATATACAAAACAACTCGACTTCATTTTTATTTATTGTGTATTAATATTTATAGGTATCTGTTCTACAAATATTCGCAAAATACAAAACGAAATTCAACGTGGATTTAGGCGGCGAACACGGCCGCACCGCTCTCCATTTCGCAGCTATTCACGACCACGACCTTTGCGCGAGAGTATTGGTAAATTATATTTATTTGAACGATAGGTACTAGTTCATATAAAACAGGCGACAGCTTTGTTCCTGGGTAATTCCGGGATAGGCTTTAAAATCCCATAGAGCAGTAGAGCAGTATTTGGTACAAATGTTCGAAACATTCGGTGAAAGAGGTGAAAAGATATTCAACCTTGCATTAGACGATATCACCGTTTCAGACGTTATTTATTAATTTTGTAAGAACATTCCTACCGATTTTGCCATGTATGAATTTTACCTGAAACCTTGACTGTTTATCTTGTATCATAATAACTTCTAGTCATGATTAAAAAAAGAAGTTGTCAAATAAAAATACTTAAATAATAATTTGTTGAAAATTATACAAAGATACTGTAGCATAAATATGAAGTAACGATTCAAGATAATATTGGACAGATCACTGACTTGGGTGCGGAATGCAAACGGCCTTGTAACAACGGCTATTATCCGATCCACGAGGCCGCAAAGAACGCGTCCTCGAGGACCATGGAGGTGTTCCTGCAGTGGGGGGAGTCGCGGGGGTGCACGAGGGAGCAGATGATCTCGCTGTACGACAACGAAGGCAACGTGCCGCTGCACTCGGCCGTGCACGGCGGAGACATCAAGGCGGTGGAGCTGTGTCTGCGGTCGGGGGCCAAGATTTCCACGCAGCAACACGATCTGTCCACTCCGGTGCACCTGGCTTGCGCTCAGGTATAGACACAGCCATTTAGTAAAATAAAGAATGTTCGATCACAATAGACCGTGTACTGATTGCCAAAAGCAAATTGCAATGATTCACATCTTTTCTCATGAAAGCGTAAAGGTATTAAATTGAAATTTCAAAAACTCAAATGAAACTTTTATATCAACGCAATCGAAATAAACAACAACTTAAGCACCATATTCTCTGTTGAAATAGCGTGTTCTCTGAGTGAATTCATAGAAACTACTCTGTATGTTTTGTGTTACAGTTGAATTGCTTTTTTAGCTTTCCTATCGCATTGGTGCATAATGTTATGATAGATTTAAGCCTGAATAATAAATAAATATATAAATGAACGGATGAATGAATAAATTAATTAATAAATGATTGAATGAAGGAATGACTTTATGGATGAATGAATGAATAAATAAATGATAGAGACAGTTTTATAATGAAGATGCTTATCTGTTTAGCCCGCCGTTTTAGACAGCATAAGATTTCGTTTTAAAATGTGGCCATCTCATTACAGTTGATTTTACCCACAGGGGGCGTTAGAAATCGTGAAACTCATGTTCAGCATGCAGCCCAAGGAGAAAATGGCCTGTCTCACGTCGTGCGATGTGCAGAAAATGACTCCAATACACTGCGCCGCTATGTTCGACCACCCTGATATAGTGAACTATCTTATTTCCGAGGGATCCGACATCAATCCGCTAGACAAGGAAAGAAGATCACCTCTTTTGTTAGCTGCTTCTAGAGCGGGCTGGAGGACGGTTCACACATTGGTAAGTATGACTTACAGGGGCGGTATTAATATTAATTAAAACGTTAGATTTTTAGAAATACGAGATTGACTACATGTACTTTTTTTTTAAATTGTTTATTTAGATACGACTCGGTGCAGACATTCAATTAAAGGATATCAATTCGAGAAATGTTCTTCATCTAGTGGTGATGAATGGCGGGCGACTTGAAGAGTTCGCGGCAAACTGCAAGGTATTTAGTAATAAATTGGGATATGACTCTTTCAGATTGTTGGCGTTTTATCAATAAGTATATCATATTTTAGCCGCATTTAAGCAGGCGCACACATTACATAGAGCCTGAAATTATCTGATAAACATTTCTGAAAATTATCTCTTAAGTCTTTTCTACTTTACCAGAGTAACCTTCTCCGCCATAACAAACAGAATAATAGTTTTGCAGGCCAAATGGCAAAGAAGGTGAAATCATCATCATGAATATTTTTTTAAAATATGATTAAATCGTACATTTATCGGCTTAGAAAATGTCTTAATCCATGTATATTAATAACATCTATACGGAAAGTAGTATTTGGCTGGAAGACATTCGCAAACAAAATATATAAGTATTCACCATGTGTCACCTATCAGACTTGGTCATAACTTTTATAAATTTTGGATTTTTGTAATAGGAGAAACTGAACTGAAAAATATTGAACACTTAATTATTAATCATAAACAAGACAACAATATTTATTTCGATATAAGTAGAAAGTTTTATGGCCTTCTATTCTACGAGCTTTAAAATATATAAAAAAATATATGAATAAAAATAAGTAAGCATTTTTTACTTGTTTCTTTTTAGGATCGATGTGAAAAGAGTCTAGCTCAAATGTTGAACGAAAAAGACAATACTGGGTGCTCTCCGCTGCACTACGCCAGCAGAGAGGGTCACATTCGGTCTTTAGAAAACCTAATAAGACTAGGGGCTTGCATCAATTTGAAGAACAATAACAATGAAAGTCCGCTACATTTTGCGGCTAGGTCAGTTTCATTATATTTGAATTTAGCACATTATAAAATTCCAAGAAACAATAATTATATGATAAGCATATTTGTAGATATGGTCGCTACCACACCGCCTGCCAACTTCTAGATTCAGATAAGGGCACGTTTATTATTAACGAAAGTGACGGGGAAGGCCTCACCCCTCTACATATATCTTCAAGAGAAGGTCACACGAGGGTCGTGCAGTTGCTTCTCAACAGAGGTGCTTTACTGCACAGAGACCACAACGGCAGAAACCCGCTGCACCTGGCGGCCATGAGCGGCTACACGCAAACCATTGAGCTGTTGCATTCGGTCCATTCGCATTTGCTGGATCAAGCCGATAAAGATGGGGTAAATTTAAACACATTACGCACAACAACATTATAGAAATTACGCGATGTACCTTAATATACATGCCGTTAATCTAAAGTAAATTTACATAAATAATAAATCGAGTAGTTGTTGGAGACCGAGACCCGCTGCAGAATTTCTACACCGTACTACCCGCCGTAGACTAAAGTGTCATGCATTCCGTCTGGACGAATGGCAGTCGACACCGTACGAACACTGTGGAACGAACTGCCTGCAACGGTATTTCTGGGCCAATACAACATAGGAACCTTCAAAAAAAAAGCGTATAAATCCGTCATAGACCGGCAACACTTTTGTGATCTCCCGGGTGTTGCAGGTGTCTATGGGCGGCGGAGATTATTTAACATCACGTGACCCGCCTGCTCTTTTGCCTCCCTCATTCATAAAAAAAATAATCAAAACGGTGTTTTTTTTATCGATATGTTAACATTGCTACAGAATAATGTCGAGTGATAGAGAATCAATTTAATGTTTCAGAATACACCGTTACACCTTGCTACCATGGAAAACAAACCCAATTCCATAGCTCTACTCTTGTCTATGGGTTGTCGATTGAGCTACAACAATCTAGATATGAGCGCAATTGACTACGCGATTTATTATAAATTCCCTGAAGCTGCCCTCGCCATGGTTACACACGAGCATAGGTAAGATAGATTCACTTGTAGAGTCGTATACCATACCGATTACCTATTTTCCAATCATAAATTAGGTTATAACACTAGCGGTACATATTTAACTCCAACATGTTATGAAGAAAATAATTTCAATAACATTCACGGACAACTACTTACATATAATATTGCTGCAGTTTTTATATATATAATTTATATATATAT
>JADGIL010016502.1:1134-25553 GCA_020352625.1 Cactoblastis cactorum
TACACCACGGAGGTCGTCCAGTATCGAACACATACGCGTTTTTTACATTAAGTGCGATGACATGTTTTAAACCAGATAAGATCCGGAGCGTGACATTTTAAATATATGATAAGGTTCATAAAATTTCAAAACATGAGATTTATTATAGTCCATCGCATATTAAATTAATAATAATAATAAAAGTTGATCATTTAAGGCTGTATCATCGTAGATTCGCGTACGATGATACTGCCAGACTTTAAGTACACATATAGGCTTAAGCACACATGTAGGTAATAAGACTGAACCTCCAACGTTAAACATTGTTTTATACTCGAAATTAAACTTTGTGATCAATCATTTTATCGACACTGATAAAACAAAACTTCACAACTGTTACATCACTCATAAACAACGACGATCTCAAAGGAAAACATTATTGTCAAAGAAAGAACCCGACGGCCCCGCGCGGACGCGCGCTCGCTAGCTCCAGCAGTGATGTGACTACAGCCGCGTGTTCCTCCGTATCGACACTTTTCCGCGGTTAGCCGATTATCATTAAAAGTTATCGAAAATGTCTAGTAACGACTCCGTGGGTAGTTCGAGACTGAGCCAGTTCGGTCTGTACCGAACGATCGATGCCAGGACCGAGGAGTTCCTAAGGATGTCTCGGCGCCGGCAAATTCGCCAGGGCTGTATCTGCGCGGCCGTCGCCAGCGCTGTCACCGTCACCATCGTCGTGGTGAGTTACACCAAAATCCCTATACAATGCATTAATGCTACAAACATATCTATACTGAGATGATATTTAAATATTGTTTATTAATACCTATTAAGTACCTGAATTCCAAAAACTTATAAAAATGAAAATGACTTGTGACTGAAAATAACTTAAATGTAAAAAAAAATATATGTATGTATTAATTAAGAGCAGTATGATATTTATATAATTTTTTTCTTTTTACATTTGGTTCATAAGATAATTTGTGGAAATGTAAATAACAAAAAGTGTTGCTTAGATAGAGGGGTATCTAAAAAACGTATAAGGTTATTAAAGATTTTTGTGAACTAACCGTATTTTATTTCGTGTTACATAAAACATGTTCATCTTACTCTTACATCTTACATCTCTGTCTTGCACATTGTTTTCTAATAGGGAAACTAATATCAGATTAAAAATATCGAATGACCAACCTTACACAATATATCTTCAAGAGGTTCACCCGAATAAGACAAATTTTCTAGAATCAATTGCAAAAAAAACTGTTTTAAAGCAAAAGCTCTTACAACAATATTCTTAAAATGTCTATTCTACATACCTATTATATCAATATCAACCAAAAAAATCACTTTTTGTATAGGAGCCCCCTTACATGTTTATTTTGTTTTTGTTTTCAGTATATGTTGTTAAAGAGGCATCAGAAATACATCATGGTTGACAATGTCAACTGTCTAACTTTCACGGTTCATGAGTATAATACTGGTGACAAACAGTGTTAGTAATAGTAGTTCCCGCTTTACCCTTTGGATACGAAACCCTAAAAAACAGGAGCAAATCAGCGACATAGCCAGCTACTTTTGGTTTATTTCCTTTAAAATGTTCACAAAACCTCGGCCGTTCACGTCCACATACCGACGTGATCACTAATTAGTCCAAACACAATGTTGTAACTGACAATTATGCATTTATTCGAAGAAAATATTAAAAGGTAATTGAATACTACGCAGAATACTACGAGTTACGCAGTCGTAGTAATCAAATATTTGGCAATTTGACGACCTCCGTGGTATAACGGTTAACGTACTTGACTGAAAATGACCTTTTTCAGATTGGCCTGGGTCTTGGATATTTATCTGTATATACATACATATGTACATATGTATTTATTATAAAATATAGTATCGTCGAGTTAGTATCCCATAATACAAGTCATAAACTTAGTTTGGGCTGTGGTTTGGGGCTAACTTAATTTGTGTGATAAGTCTCTATATTTATTTAACTAGCTGTTGCCCGCGACTTCGTCCGCGTAAATTTCAAATTGTATGTGAAATAAATCAATATTCAAATCATAATAATATATGAAATATTACATACAAGTGGCGAATAAAATAATTTTGGTATAGATATATTAAAAATAAATTTCATTGAGTTTACTTTGTGGTAGGCACACAAAGTCAACTCAAAGAATTTCTTTTCCTGTATAAGGCCTCATCTGAAAAAAAATGTTGTAGAAATTGATAATATGAAAAAGCGCCATCTAACGGATTCGAAGAATTAATGGTAATCATTTTCTGAGTTAAAACAAAGCAGTTGGTGAAAGTTTTAAGTAAATCGGTTCAGCACTTTTGGAGATTAGCTTGAGAATTCATTAAAATGACGATAACTTTTTTTTAATGAACCGATTTTGATACTGTCACCAGGCTGTATATCATGTATACTGTATATCATGAACTGTGAAAGTTAGACATTTGAAATTTTCACAGATGATGTATGTATTTCTGCTTCAACAGCAAATTCTAAAAACCAGAATAATATAAATATTTAAGGGGGCTCCCATACAAGAAACGTGATATTTTTTTGCTATTTTATATATTTAATGGTACAGAACCCGTGGCCAGATTTTTCTTAGTTTATTTGTCTCATCCACTAATAATGTATAGTAATCAGTATTAATGCATCACGGCAACGAGTGTGCATGTGACGTCACGGTCTACAAACACGGCTCTACACCAACGCCACAGCAAAAAAGAAAGCGCTTTCATCACTTTTATTCGTTTGTTTTCAGTTGTGAGCTCAGAAACCTATAAAATAGCTCAGTCTTAAAGTAACAATTATTTTTATTAAATATAAGCGCGACTTTTGTATTTGTGGCCTTTAAGATTAATGTAATTTCATTGATATTTCTGAAAGTATGATGGTATGGTAGAGCATGCCTTAAGAAGAAAAAGAAACAATTTTTTACGTTGATTTTTCGTTTAAGCTCCGCCTTAAGTGTTATCTTTTTTAGGCGACTTGAACACCAACTGTCAAGTTAACTACACAAGCTGACAGATAGTAACGCATGCGCACATTGACTTTATGAGAACTCTGTTTACTAAAAAATATTTTAATGACAGCCTAAAATTAAGAAAATAACGTNNGATAATTAAGTCGTGAATTTTGAATCACTTGTTCAGACTTTATTTACGAACCTAATAAAAAATTTTTTGTAAATTAGTTGTTTTTCGAGAGTAATCGTGTTTACTGAGAGATATTGATAAACATTTGATGACATTTTTGAAAAATATTATTTTTTTACAAAAATTCAGTAATTAATCGGCTCTAATTTGAATGAAAAATGATCATTAATGTTTTTTTAACCTTTTTTAGTCTGCGAAGTAACTCTGTAACCGGGGAAATTAATTTTTTTTGGATAAAATACCGGCGAAACACCGTATTGTGATTTTCAGGCGACAGTAGAGCATATACTTACGCTCGCGCTTAAGGAATGCAAAAGTTTAAACATTTCCTTCATGAACGCAGTGTACTCGTATTGACAAAATAAGAGCCTTGTTAGAACATTAGTACCATTTTTATTCTCTGAAATGGTACATTTACAAATTAAAAGCAATAAAACTGCGTCGTAAAGGTAGAACATTGAAACGTTAATTGAGATTGCGCTAGATTGTTCACTTGATAAATAGCAATGAATGCAATTCATAAGAATATTATTTAGGATTTGGGAAACACGTATGAACTTATTAATATGTATGAAAATAAATGTAGGAGAATGAGAGGAAAACGATGAAATTAGGTTCATGGGACAGATAGACAGAGAGCGTAGTTTTAGTGATGTTTCTAGTGATAGCCCGTTCCCGGTACGACCCAAAAAACATATACATATAGTGAACAAAATATGATTATCATTACATAAACTTGTTCTGGTTTTGAGTATTTCGACACCTAGGCCATAAGTGGGCAAAAACCCACAATAGTATATAAAATATGTATTTATAATTTTATTTATATGGGCAGGTGGCCCATAATAATATTATAAAATATATATAATTTATTAATAGGTAAAAAGGAAAAAAAACGCATGTTATAAGCTTAAAATCCAGGTAAAAAAATGTACTTTATTTGGGTAGTTCATGACTTCGCGACGTAATTAACGTTACCACAAATTTTTAATTTTAAAGGAATTAATGAACCAATACGAGTAGATAAAACTTGTTCAATCAAATCACTTGAATTAACAACCTACTAAAATGGCCTTGTCGAAATGTCTGAATCCCGTCCAAACTTTCCGCTAATGTGAGCACGGTATTGCTCATAAATTACCATACGGTATAAATATTCACATGAATTTGTTTTCTCTCTAGAGACGGGAGTCGTCAGGCGCTCGCTCCTTGGATCACACGGAGATTTGATCGATAATGTGCTCAAATAAAAACACATTTCGTGAAACTAAACGCACGCGAAAGCCAATAACTACTTTAAACATTTATAATTTTTGATACTCTGTTTAAATAAAGCATTAATTGGTTTTTAATTCAAAATTTGGTATGAATTTGGTATGTAGTAGATACTAGAAAAAAAAATTATAATTATGTCCAATTGTTTATAATATTTAAAATATACTTGCTTTTATCATCCGGTCCAAAGAACTTCTGAATACTACTCAATCAACCTTCAATTTATTATACAAAAATATCGATCTAATTATACTAATAAATATTTCCGCCGAGAGGAGAGTCCATGTTGTCTTTTGCTCTGACCGCTCACAACACGACCTCATCCCGACATGAGGTAGGCGATTTAACATGGCTTACGTAATGTAAACATTACTTATTTTTTTAGATACCTACATAAGTTTCGTTTCAATTGCACTTTGTGTTCCTGTTCTAACATTTATTTATTTATTTTATTTTATTTACATCATGTTGCATATTTCGAATTGTAAGTATTTACTGCATTATTTTCAAATTTTTAATACTTTTATTGGTAACAAGCAAGTCTTTCTCGAAATAGGTTAATGATAGATTAAAATGGAGAATACTTACCTATTCAAACCTTAATAAACTAGCTGCTAGTCTGTAGCTTGATTAGATATATTATAAATCTATTTTGATTTAGAGTCACACGTTGGTTTCAGAGTGGCTTGTTCCTGTACGGATACGGCATCAGCTCACCAAACACGGGCCCCCACCACGGGGTCAGCTGGCTTGACCTCATGAACGACACCATCGACCCAACGCTCTTCAAAGACAATCTCAAGGACACCATCCAACTCGACCGAGCAGCCATGAAACTACTACCAATCTTTTTTGATAAGCTCTTAGAACGTGACAATTCAAGCCCAAAATACGAACCGAAATCATCAACAGAGTACAAAATTGAAAAGGATGTATTTTCAGGGACTAATATTTTAGCTAAAATTCCCAATTCCAGATTATTTGCCATTCAATATAAAACATACCCAATTGTTTACATACATAGTCCAAGAAACACTGATAATTACCTAAAATTAAGAAAAACAAGAGAATACGAAAGAATTATGAGTTATATTGATAAAATGATTAATGAAAAGGTTAATTTTGCATCAAGTCGTCTGGTGCGAAATAAACCTCTTCTTGAATATCAAACTGTAAACCGAAATATAATAACAACACAATTACCAAAACAATCTACTATTGTTAATAACAAAACTAAAATAATCAATAAAAAAACAAAGAAATATCCATTTGTAAATATGAAATTGAATCGAACAAAAATTAATGATAATAGTAGCAATTGCAAATGTATAATGAACAGTGGAATCATAGATAAATTAATTAAATGTCTGCAAAAAGTATCTAAAGGTATTATGGAAGAACCATGTAGTAGATCCACGTTGGAACGAAACGCAGAAAAAAAATATTCTAATAATAGTAGCAGAATAATCATACAGCCAAATTCGACTTTGACTGTTAAAAATATTTTTCTGACAGCAACAACTGAGCCCACGCCAAACAAAAAAATACTTACTTCAATTGATATTCCAAAAATATCATTTAGAAATTCGAATTATTTATTGAAAAATTTATATACTTTTAATCGCTCAAAAGCAAAAGAGTTCATAACCTATTTACCATCATTATACTCCATCATATACAATAAAACAGCAAAAAATAATAGCTTTCGTTCGAATACTTTTCCATCAACATTAAACAAAATAAATAAGCCCAATCCTCAAAACATAACATTTCACAAACTTCTAAACAAGTATAAAAAGTACTCAACTACTGACATTATAATGATTAAACCCACTACAAACAAATACGCTGCCCCTGTTACGGGCCAGTATGAAGACATATTTCAAGAAATATTATTTCCCCTAGGAAATGTTTTTGAACTTAATACGTCTTCGCGGAAACCAATCCAAATGAAAAAAGATTATGTTCAGTTTTCCAGTTCCAATAACCAATATCAAATAACGACTGAAAAACAAAATTCTTATCGAACTATTGATCATAATAATGGAAGCGAAAGATCCAATAATATTCCTGGGCATAATAAGATGAGGCCACATACTCCAAAATATCCTAATATATTCCCTGAACAAATTGTCTTTGAGAAGTATCTAAAAAAATATAAACAATTATTAACAGAAATTGAATCAAGAGAAGCAATGCCTATAAAAGAAAAGGTTTCTCTAAAAAATAGCAAGCAAAGAACTGATCTGTTCAGTAGTAAGCATATTCGTCCTCAGGGAAAAAATCTTTCTGGAGATGCACAAATAAATAGAAAGTTTTTGCCTAAATTTAACGAAGAGGTGAAATTAAAAATACAGAAACAGAAAGCCTTTGATCGGGTTAACAACGAAAAACCGAAGATGCATTTTCCACAAACAACAACTACTACTGAAATTATACCATCTAGTACTCTTATTATGCTAACATCCAACACTCCAGTACCTGAGGTTAGCAGCTTTCCTACACAACTTCTAAAATATTCGCAGGATCAATCAACAATAAAAATAACCAAATCCACTGAAGAAAAAGACATCGAACCCGTAACAGTTTTTCCTAAATTAGAAATGACAGGTCTGAAAACTAATCAAACTTGGAATGATTATGAAATAAATCGAAAAGAACATTATGACAACTTACAAAAAAGTATTAACAAATTGAAAATCCATAATACACCACAAATAACTACAAACACAGAAATAAAAGAAATCGAACCAGTAACAATATTTCCAAAGTTAGAAATGAAGAGTCTGAACACTGACGATATTTGGAATGATTTTGAAACCGGTCGTTATAATAATCTGCAAAAAAATATAACAAAGTTAATCTCACGTACAACTAATAAAATAGAAATCAAAAATACACCAATAATATACACGCCTTCTGAAGAAAATCAATTGGAACAAGTAACAATAGGTCCAAAATTAGGAAAGAGAAATAATAATCTAATTAATGCCGATATTTGGTATGACTTTGATATCAATCGCACACCAGGGTATAAAAATATACAAAAAAGTGTTAAAAAGATTGTGTCAGAAGTAACTAACGGGAATATAACTGATATTTTAACTACAAGCAATCAAATGACAATGAAAAATAAAATTAATATTGATTATTCATATGGTACCTCAAAAATATTACAGCCTTTTAAGACAAGTAATGAGAAGGTAAGAAATGAGTTACAAAATGCAGAAAATCTTATTCCATATAAATCTATAGTTCCTATTGGTAGAAAAAGTTATTTAGAAATATCTAGGAATGACTGGAAGCAAAGTGTACCAAATTTTAATGTTGATAATACGTACGATGAGTTTGATGAATTAGAATAATAGATACTCTGTATTTAAACAAAACAAATAAATAATAATAACAATATATTTATTGAAACAAAAAGATTATACACGAAACTGCGTCATTATATATTAACATCTATAAAAACTATAAGTATACATACATTAATTTACTAGCTGACCCGTGCCCACTTCGTTGGGCGTTAACTTTATATAATGGCGTATAATTTCAAATTTATAATATGGTTTGTAGTATTTATTTCATTTATATAGTGTGGAGTATAATGTATAAGTTCTATCACCTGAGTGAAGCCTGGCCGCGCTATATACATTATAAACCTTTCTCTTGAATTACTCTATTTATTTAAAAAAAAAAACCCGACCAAGTGCGAGACGGACTCGCGCACGAAGGGTTCTGTACAATTTTCAAGAAAAACGATAAAAAATTACGTTTGTTGTATGGGAGCCGCCAATAAATATTTATTTAATTTTTATTTAATCATTAATATTTAAATTAATTTATAAATACATATTCCATGAATATTTCATGCGACTACTTATTGCCGTTATTAATATAGAGCAAAATAATCACTTTTGCTGCATGGGAGCCCCTTTAATTTTTTATTTTATTCTAATTTAATTATTTATTTGTAATATTACTATATAAATACATAAGCGTCTATTTGTTATTGTCATCAATATCGAGCAAAAAAAATCGGGTTTGTTGTATGGGAGCCCTCTTAAATATTTATTTTATTTTTAATTTTAGTATTTTTTGTTGTAGCGGCGACAGCAATACATCATGTGTGAAAATTTTAACTATCTAGCTTGCAAGGTTTATGAGATACAGCCTGGTGATACTCACGACAGCCTTAGTAATATGGTTCTTGTTTAACCTTCGGGTACGGAACCCTAAAAAATGAACACACTGAACAGTAGACTCAATAACAACATCAGTTGTAATCATGGCAACTGTTATAAATTTTAAGTGTGAAACTAAATTATCAATCAAATAAAAAACAAGTATGTGGGCATTTTTATTTATTTTTCCTTTGGTATGTATATAAAAAGATTCAAAATTATATACAAAAGTTTAAACTTGAATCAGATAAGATATTACTGTTTATTATATAAAACTGCCTCCAGATAATCTAATATTTAACTTTCTCTTTATTAAAATATTGTGTTTACGTTGTTTCAGGTAATTTTGATAATCTATGAATACGCAATCGCAGTTGAGTGGAGCTTAGTACAAATTTCCAAACCATCGAGGAAGATTGACAGTAGAAACATATCGGATGACAGCCCCGTAGCGGACCGCCTCGACCGAAGTTTCTTCGGGTTCGACCAAGACTACTACGAGCGCATGCCGCTGCTAGTGAACGCGATGCAAGAAACCAGTTACGTTGATCCTTTTATAGACATGCCTGTTCATAAACAGACATCAAATACTTTGTCTGCAGTCACAACTACGACCCACAGCTCCCGAGCGCCAATACGACGAACGAGCCCGAGACCTTTCATTTACGAAATGAGGAGCCCCACTCCCGTACCTTTCAGCAAAACTTTTGGATCTAAAAGTTGGATAGAAAGTTACCGAAATGCACAAAGACTCAAAAATATACAAGAAATAATTAAGTACTTAGAAAAAACTATCAACGCCAAGGTAGCCGATATACATTCTATTCCAAGCACTCACATAGCATTTTCTGGAGTTTATGTTGAACCAGTTATTAAAAGTAAAATTAATATTGACAATATACAAAACGATCCAGAAGACCTACTAGCTGTGAGTTCGAATAATGGAGAAATCCTCGAATCTAATCCGTTACCAGACCCACTATACAGATTTAAGCCCGATACTCCTACCGATGTCAATATGTTGGCAGAAACTCCGATGTTCAGACCTATTCTTATACATAATAAAAAAAATCTCCTACAGGCTTCCAGTAACCAGCATAATACGATCCTAAAACCACAAAGGTTTAGTGTTATGCTTAGTTTATTTCCTCTTCTAACGTCGCATTCAGATTGGAAAAAAGTACATACGACAAAACCTTCATCGCCTGTAGCAGATTACATCTCAATTACAACAACTAGACGCCCACAGTTTCGGAGAAAGTCTGCTGTGCCTATAAGAAGAGTGATTCAACACAAGAGTTCGAAATTATTACCGATAAGTACACGAAATCACAATAAATTGAAGCCCAGTTTGGGAGAAAAAACATTTCAAAATGTTTCCAGTAATCCAACCAACATGATTCTACATATCAACGTTTACGCCCCCGATAAAACAACTGAACCAAGTTTTTATAATACTAATATTAAAGAACAGTCCAATTTGCCAACTGTACCTACTTATGAATCAACTACAGAAAATTCATTTACCTTATTAAATATGAAAGTAGAAGATGTCCATATCGGTAGTTCTGGAATAATACCCATTGAATCTAGAACAATCCCTACTCCGGCAGAAGAGCCCTCGTCTATAGTTATGTCCACTTCACCATTTCTTGAAATCACTCCATCAAATAATCTTTTTACCACGCCTACGCCACCTGATATATTGAAGTTTAGTCACGAAGATGCAAAAATGCCATATGAATATCATAAATTCATACCAAATTATGACTATAATCAAAACAGTGAAATGGAAAGAAGAAGTATGAAACAAAACATAGAAACATCATTAGATATGGGCCACAAAGAATATACAAAGGAAATGGAAAAAGCAAGCTATTCTCGAGAAAATAGGAATAGATTAAGTGAAGAGAAAAACGAGACTTGGGAACAAAATGCAATGATTCTAAAGCTTAAAAATATGTTAAAATACAATACCACAAATAACATATTAAATAAAAAAGAAAAAGAGAATACAGAATCAACTACAATAAAACACGTCAATGGCCACTCCAAAAATCTGTATCCAAACTCGAGAATAATTAATAGGTGGTTAGATCCAAATTCAGAAGAAAATAGGAAAAGACGATATGAACTTTATGCCAAAGGATTTCGTAGAGCAAACTTTAATACTACTTATGTCGAGATCAAAAGAAACAATACTATTCCTTTAAATGACATGAACAGGACGAATGACGGCGACAACATTGAATAACAATACTTCTTTGCTAGAACTGTCCCACCGACTTTTATATTTTTTATCATAGGCTGTAATAATAAACTATAGTGGGCACATATTATTTTTCATGTAAATATAATTTTATCTATTCTGTTGTTATTTTTATTGCTACAAATTTTTATCCACAATCGGTCTACATTAAACCATTGCTGGGCATATGCCTCCTCTTGTACGCGCCACCTTTCACTATGTTAGTCTTCAACAAATCCATACATTTTCCACTGTAACCAAGCGATATGCATACCTACATACGTCTTCGTTCTTAGTTCGACGTTAAAATTCTACTTTTGATGCACGATCATTACGATGCCTAGCATGATACGTTTTATAGCTTTCAGTGCCACCTTACATATGTTCAATAATAATTTCGTCGCCATAAATGGGCAAGACAAATTAAAAACCTTGGTTTTTAGGTATTTAAGAAGTGACGATATGAAAAAGTCATTGAGTTTCACGGCTAGTTCAGCGGTCCACGAATACACCTCTCGATCTCTTTTCGTTAACAATCTTCGATCAATAATAAAGAACTAATATAGTTTCACTGTTCCGAACAAAATTAAATAAAACATAACCCTCCTTCTGCCGCAGTCGGGTAAAAATATCGTCCTCACTGCAATGCACCTTTATAAATATGACAACTATTATGATTATTTCGACAAAGTTCCATTTTCCGATTGTATATTAGAAATTCTTTTTGGCGAGGATGTGAGTCTAGTTGTTTATCGTACGTCGTTGTTGAAAATCTAAATTAAAGTATAAACAATATCCAAGGATTATTGATTACGTCTACTGCAGCATTACTTACAATTGTATTAAGTGCATTTACAATATGGTAAGCCCTGATCTTGGTTGATAATAATTACCCTCTCTCTCCAATCTAATTTCTTTATCACGGTCTCATGGACATGGTATAGAACTTACGGAGATTGCAATACTAAAGCCCTCTATTGATTTTTGACGAAATTAAACAGTAATGCACACAATGTATATAATAAGTCATTCAATTTAGTCTATAAAAGCATTATTCCACTTTTTAATAATATAGATGGCATTATTCTATATATTAAAATGCATTTTATTTATAAACTAGCTTGTGCCCGCGGCTTCGCTCGTGTAGAATTTGTTCGGCCACATTAATTTTTGTGACAGATCATTTCCGGGATAGAAAGTAGTCTATCCTTTATTATAGGTCATAGTCCATCGCCGCGCCAAATTTCATCCAGATCTGTTCGGTAGTTTTTATGTTATGCGAGTACAAACATTCTAAAAACAATCGTTTTAGCTTCTATAGGCCATATAAAGAGCCTATATATTTTTTTCTTTAATTTATCTCATGTACAGACATAGAGAAATTACAATTACAATATTTTTATATGTGATGGATTATTTTTATAAACTCATTTTTTATATACATTTGATCTATTAATATTTTTAAGGTTCCGTACCCGCAGGGTAAAACGAGAACCCTATTACTAAGGCTCCGCTGTCTGTCTGTTTATCTGTCACCAGGCTGTATCTCATGAACGGCAATAGCTAGAGAGTTGAACTTTTTACAGAATATGTATTTATATAATAATATTAACAATAAATAATTAAAATAAAATAAAAACTTAAGGGGGGCTCCGATGCAACAAAAGGGATTTTTTTCTTAATTTTGCTCTATATTGATAACGGCAATAAGTAGTCGCCTAAAATATTCATGGAATATGTATTTATAAATTAACTTTAAATATTAATAATGAAATAAAAATTAAATAATTTTTTAAGCTAAGATTGTTTAAATCACAGGTTACCGCTATAACTCGCCTAGCCTCAGTTCCCGAGGGATGTTTGTTATAACGATTAAGGGATTAATAGGATATTACGTATAGGAGCACTAAGTAAAAGTTTTGGCTGATTAATTAAGCAACTTTTATCCCAAAGTTATCCAGAACAAAAAAATTTAGTGTTTCACTATTGACCACAGATGGTGCCATAAGCTAAATGAAAGGAGCCACTGTTGTTTGCTCTTAATATTATGTATATTATTGCTGTCATAATAAATAAACCTCTACATCGTTTCTGATAATTATAACGTTGTTTGACAAATAATCTAGATATCCCTAGGAACAGAAAAGTCAGATATCTATTGTTTTTGAAAATCTGCGCAGGCGAAGCCGTGGGCAAAAACTAGTAATACATACATTTTGTCAACTCTCAGAAACTTGAGAAATCGTTAATATTCTTTATGAGCTAAGCACAAGTAGGTATCACATTTCATTCCAGTGACCTTAATACACCGCTCGCCCTTTGCGACATGACCTACTGTATCGCCTTCTCTATTACTCACATACGACCATTTTGGTTCTATCTCAGCTCAAGTATCTCAGAACCCCGTTACTTTCTGTGCAAAAGGCTCTATCTGCAGCGGTTTCAAAACGAAGTCCACGCACTTGCCCCGTCTCATTCCATCTCGTGAACAGCAGACAATAAGTGTAAAAGAGACTGCAATAATAAAAATCCAGCTTCGTGGACCGGTGGCACAAGTTTTTGACAGTACAGTTTAAACTTAGCAAAGCTGCTATCGTATTAACAACGATGTGCAGTTTTAATTCATTTTGTTAACGTTGTGGATTAGATTTAAGGTTAAAATGTTGTGTTTATAGTGGAAGTGCTCGTGTTGCGCTTACGGAAGTGGATGGTGAAGGGATTTTCTCAGGAGGTACGTATTTAGTCGTAATAGTAAATTACAGTTAGACGGCTTCTCGCCAACAACTTTCTTTGCGTAAGTGATCAAGGACAATAGAATTGTATATTGTAAAGATCAAATAATATTATATTATCTTAAGAACTATTATTATGTCTCCATTTCGTAATCAAGTTTAAAATGTTATCATGAAGTCTTATATAAAACAAGAATTACTCGTAACGTAACTCTACATCTACACAGTACACTTAACTCAGAACTAGGAGAACGTGTGTTTGCTAATTTCTGGTACACCTGAATTATAAAAACTTAATTCAATCAGTATTCAAACTGTATGATAAAATTACTTTTATTAAGTTAATTGTTTGTAATAAGTATTATTATTCGTAATATAAATGTAGTCGTTTTAAAGTTACTAAAATAAACTGAAATCCTAGAAAGTCAGAAAAGCCTTCTCGAAATATTGTAAAAACAGACCGACACAAGTTTTCAAATACCCAATCAAGTGTGAGTCGGAAACGTGCAAGAAGGGTTCTATACCATTACCGTAGCAAAAAAAATCAAGTTTGTTGTATTGCATAGGTATTTAACACAAACTTAAGGAGGATCCCATGAATAAATGTGTTATTAATGTTATAAGTACGTAACCCTTCCGACTGGCACTTGGCCGGTTTTTATTATTAGAAAATATTTTAAAGTATAAAATCCATCATTCGACTGTTACTACCGTGTTTAAACAGAGCACATAATAAATAGCATTCTAACAAGTGCAATAATCGGCGAATAGTCTCAAAACTCGTCTCTAATAGCGATTCACATAAATGTATACACCTATTCGTTATTAATTCAATTAATTATCAATTTAATACATGTTTGTTGAGTCACAGGTAAACTTCAGGTTAACTGGTAACGGCTGATAAAATATATTTCGTTTTATTCATAACTTTCTGGATGGATAAAAATCTTCAATGCGCCAAATCATTTGCTTATAAATTTGATCTCGTTTTACTATTGTTTACTTTTTTTAATTAAATCCAATATTATTCAAATGTATAATTTTAATTTTTATATAATATATATTTGCATACCATATTTATAGGGTCAAATACAATGTACTATTCTAAACTTATGTACAAACTGTGAAATACTGTATTTAGCAAATAAATGATTTGATTTGATTTATTAATAGGTACATTATTGTTGAATTGGATTAATATTTATAGTTTTCTATAATATGCTAAGACGGACAAACAAACACATTTTCCCATTTATAATATTTATTCATTTGTATGTTCCTATGATACCTAAGTATTGCAATGTAATAAAGATAAATTTTCACACATCACAATTTTAAAATCATGCCGTCTATTGCCATAAGAGCAGTCCCCTTGTTCTATTGTAGCGTTGCGTTTTGTATTGCTACGTGTGAACTGCGAACATGTCGAAATTAAGTATTTGAGACGACCTGAACTGTAAAGGACTACGAAATCAAGGTAAGCTACTCTCGAATTCAACCCACTTCCTGCACTAGTTATGCATTTTTACATTATAAGGAGGTATGAGTCGTTACGCCAGTTTTAGTTTTGGTGACGCTATTTTCTGTAAACAATATGAACATCGATGTATGTACGTGACACTTAGTGCCGTCATGATCTCCTGCAGTTAGCAAAGAAGTGACACGTCTGAGTCGCGCGTGACGTGGATGGAATCTTCAAACTACACACTACTTCTAGTTAATCAGCATTTTTAGTTAATCATACCTCATAAGCAAAAGAAACCGGGCAAGTGCGAGTCAGACTTGCGCACGAAGGGTTCTGTACCATCCATAACCATACTAATAAATAAGAAATTAACTGCGTCTCTAACTTTTACATTTCAAGCGTCTACTTATTGCCGTGCAAAATTAACAAAAAAATATGTTTGTTGTTTTGTATTATTTTATTTTGTTTTAGTAGATATAGTATTTGTTATTGAAGAAACAGAAATAAATCATCTGTGTCAAAATTTCAACTAACTTTCACGGTTCATGAGATACAGCCTGGTGACAGACAAAAAGACAGATTTTAGGTATAGAACTCTACACACTCACAGTATTAATATTGTAGTTCGATTGTCTTAACTAATCGAACTGATCCTGCTGTTCTTAATATCCCAAACTAGCTATTATTTCGTAGAGTAAGAAACATAAGATGTTTGGAAGCGTTATTTACAGCATAACTACATAAATCTTGTAGGTAGCTGTATTTTTATACGCAGCGAGGTAACTAATTATCACATCTCAGCTATGGTGTTGTGCGAGTCAGTGACCCGGGCTCACGGAAACATTGTTCACGCGGTTTAGCTTTTCTTATCATATAAACAATAGAACAGAAAACGATTCCTATCAATCATAAACATAAAGGACCCAACTATTTCTATTAATCATCTGATACGTGTCTAATACATACTAAGATTACTATTACATGCATATAAAGTACCGAAACAGTTGGAATATTTATATATGTAAGATTTTATGACTACAATGTTCCACAAACGTGGATCGAGCACGTCTGCGAGTGAGTCTGACAAACGTTTAAGAGAATAAGAAGGGAACCTGCATTACGTCAGTCTGAGTTACGCAGCGCTCTGCCTGCTGTTGCAAAGCGGATTGAGTATAATTCTAGCTATTTTCAACATAAATATTCAATCACATATCGGAATATATATTTCATTTTCATATTATATTGATACTTTTTTAAGAATATTATAGATTATATCCCACCAAACATTATTAGCTCCGCAAATTCTAGGTCATCCCACACACTTGGCCGGGTTTTTATTTTTCAAATTGTTATAAGAATTTTAGAATAATATTTCTGTCTACACTGCAGAGAGCTTACAAAGTAGAAATAAATACATATACAGTGAGTTCCTCACTAGGCGAGCTAAAAAAATAAATTTCAATTTTAAAATGTATATATATGTACTAGTTTTTTTTTTTAAACTGGTTCGCGATGGCAAGGAATAGAAATGTGTGGCACGGACAAAAGGAGGCTTATGCCCAGCAGTGGGCAGTTGAAAGCTGATGATGATGATGATATGTACTATATAGCCAATGTAGAAATTAACAAAGTAGGATATATCTAACTAGTAATAGTAAAAATACGAGTATTAAAAGACTTATGCAAATATATATGGTGCACATATTTACACATCATAAATGTGCTTAGACAGGGCAAGAAAAGGACCACCACTAATGAATGTGGATGTAAATTAACAAAAAAATAACAAATATTCAATATTAAATATATCCTAAGTTTCATCGTATGCAAAGGTAAGAGACCAACCATAAATCATTTTACGAGCCTCTTGATCCTGTTTGATATTTAATGTTACAAAATCTGACTACATGATTATAAATATGAACATTCTGTTTATATTGTTTATCAGATGGCTGCGATATCACCCCGGCGGCGGGCTGCGACCTGCGGCGGCGCGCCCGCTCTGCGGCTGTTCGTGGCGCTGGCGCTGGGGCTGGCCGGCCCCTGCCGCGCCCAGCTCCTCAACCGAGCGCCGCACTTCATCCCGCAGACGGGAGACATGGCACAGTTCGCATTGCCTGAAGATACACCTGTAGGAACTCCTGTATATCAGTTAAAAGGTACATATCATTTCATCACTCAATTCAATCATTCAATCACAATATTCTGATCCCAAGCACTCTAAAATATATATTTAACGCCCAACAAAGGTGCCACGAGTCGGCTGGTAATGTATGTATGTACAATACACAAAACGTAAACTATTGATTTCAAGATACAATAACAGTTCCATGTTACTTCAGGTATCGATCCTGAGAATAGCCAGCTGAGGTACTCGATATCAGGGCAATACTTCACAGTGGAGCCGGCGACGGGCGTGGTGACACTGGCGCGCGCGCTCGACCGCGAGCGCCAGGCTGCGCTCGAGCTCGTCATCAGCATTACTGGTGACCGATTATTCAATTATTTATTTTCCATCTCACTACGATATTTCAGTTTCTAAGCGGCATATAAAGATGAAATATACGCCAGATTTAACTTTGTCTTGTACGATACAACTGTTCAATCCGCATCAGTAATTTTTGTGTCATGTGCTTAAAAACATACGTACAAAAAATTCTAAAAAAGCTTATAAAGACCCTTCATGTAAAACCGTTTCTAAAAAAGAGGCTGATATTCAGCCACATTGTATCACATTGAGTAGTTGAAGCATAGACTATTCATACAATCACCACGGAACAAAAAATATATCTGTCGTTACCACAGATCGTGGTCGTTACAAATTGTTTATTTCTGTAAATTAATTATAATATATAGCGAATTGAGGGTCAGCGCCAGGTGGCAAAAGTTTCACAAATAATTAATTTGTTTTTCATTCATTATTTGTGAGACTTTTGTTGTAGGATACTAATTCCACGATACTATCCATATCCATACTTCCATACTAATATTATAAATGTGAAAGTGTGTTTGTTTGTTCGTCGGTCTTTCACATCAAAACGGAGCTATGGATCAGTGTGATTTTTATGTGCACATAGTTGAAGGGCTTGGGAGTGACATAGGCTACTATTTGTCTCTTTCTATTCCCTACCCTTCTAAAATTGACATAAAGCCGCAGGCAGAAGCTCGCATATTATTTGGGGTCGGCGCAGTATGTCTTATTCTTCCATACTCTTCTGTCACTCGTCAAAAGGTCATTCACACCCTTTTCCCTCATATCCTTCTTCACACAGTCTATCTTTTCATCATTCTTTCTTGTCATCTTTTCTTTGGTATGCAGAAGCTAGTATTCTATGTCTATACATTTCCATCTTAACCTAACTGGGTATAGACTCCGGGAATAGGGTCAGATCAAATTTCATTATAAAAAGTCTTAACGATATATTTTGATTTTTTTTTTCAAGAGAACTATTAACTAAACGTTCACGTATTTTTTATTAGATGAAGGCATAGGTGGCACGGAGCCCAACACGGTGTCCCTGCGTCGCGTGATCCCCGTACGGGACGTCAACGACAACCCGCCGCAGTTCCACAACCGACCCTACGTCCTGAACGTTAGCGAAGCCACGCCACTAGGCACCGAGATACAGGTACTCTCTATTACACGAGTTGACATGTCCCGCAACTTGATGTCGTAATTTTTTTTTAATGTCAGAGGGAGGCAAACGTGCAGGCGGGTCACGAGATATTAAGTAATCACCGCCGCCCATACACAACTGCAACACCTGCGGGGTTACAGAAAGAAAGGCCGAAGAAGTTGGGT
This sequence comes from Cactoblastis cactorum, assembly GCA_020352625.1. Taxonomy (NCBI): domain Eukaryota; kingdom Metazoa; phylum Arthropoda; class Insecta; order Lepidoptera; family Pyralidae; genus Cactoblastis; species Cactoblastis cactorum. Next base: position 20,003 of record JADGIL010016502.1, read on the forward strand.
TGAAGGTGGGGTAGTGACACAAAACATAAGCAAAGATTATAATATAAACGCAATTTTATCTTAATTTCCACAGGTAACGCCAAATATTATAGTGACAGATCAGGATGAAGGACTAAACGCCAAAATCCAAGTGACCTGCTCCGCCAGAGAGAAGGGGAGCGACGCAGAGGCCTGCAGCACTTTCGGAGTTGTCACAGAAATGGTAAGATAACTTTGCTTAAATAATTGCTGGCGGACCTTTGTTGGAAACTAAATTCTTAATTTTCACGAAATTAAAAAAATAATTCTGTTTTTTTCTTCAAAAATGAAAAATATGTGCAATCTTATTTTTGTTAATTTAATACATACTCGTAGTGTCTATTACTAGGTATAAAAAGTTTTTATCTATATGTACATTTATTATATTCTACTTATTATTAACTTGTTGAAACTTTATGTATAAATGAAAATTTTGGACTTATGTAGCAAAGGTATAAAAATTTTAATCATTTTTCTATAATTCTACCACTTATCATATTCGAAAAACATATATTGCTTTTGCAATTGCTGTAGTATTTTAAACAAAATACTTCTAAGCGTTATTTCGCAAATAAATTTTAGTTTATCAGAGTCACACAAGTTATTATATAAGTAAAAACTATTGGTGTTTGCAGATTTCTGCGAACGAGTACCAAGTGCGGCTGTTCCTCAACAGGGCACTGGACTTCGAGAGCCGGTCCGCGTACGTGCTGAGCGTGGAGGCGAGTGACGCGTCAGCACAGCCGCTGCGCGCCGCCGCCAGCGTGTCCGTGGCGGTGGCCGACGAGCAGGACCAACCCCCCGCCTTCGTTAACGCCCCGTACTCCGCCACTGTTCCTGAGAATACCCCGCCTGTAATATTATCTCCTTCTTTTATCTCGTACTTCAGTTTTCACAAAAAATGAATTTATTTTTCATATCCTGTTGACAATGTAAAAGATCACTACTTTTTACTATTTTACTACTTGTTTTACAATATTTACTTTTACATATTTTCAGGACACGAGTATAATGGAAATTTTAGCAAAAGACGGGGATACAGCCAATCCGAGGCCAGTTTTACTGACGATCGAAGGAGACACTGAAAATTACTTTAAGTTATTGCCTGAGAGAGCAATAGGACTTGCCACTTTAGTATGTTCAGATATTCCCATAGACAGAGAAAGTGAAACGGTAATGCAAAACGGAGGAGTATATAGCTTCTTTATAAAAGCGACCGAATTGATAAATAACGAAGTTCCTTCTGATTTTACAGTCACACCAGTCACTATAATTGTTACTGACGTAGACGACCATGTGCCCTTATTTAATAAAGATATTTTCGATATATCTATACCAGAAAATATCGAAATCGGTAGCCCGATTCCAGGTCTATCAGTTTACGTTGAAGACAACGATATTGGACAAAACAGTAAATATGACTTAAGCCTTCGCGATGTTTTTAATTCTGAAGGCATTTTTTCCATAAGCACGGAACATGGAGAAGGAAGAACACCAATAAGTATTAAAGTAAGAGATTCATCAAAATTAGATTACGATGTAGATGATGACGAGAAGAGAATTTTTAGTTTTGATATCGTGTCTTCTGTGGAAGGTAAAGAACTGTCATCCGCTAGAGTTAATATTAAATTATTAGACATGAATGATAATTCGCCTATTTTTGAAGATGCGAGTTATAAATTTAATGTATTGGAAAATGCTACTATAGGAAGTAAAATTGGCGAAGTACAGGCAACAGACAGAGATTATGGTATATTCGGAGAAATAGAATATACTCTGACTGGGTTTGGTTCGAATTTATTCAAAACTGATAGAAATAAAGGAGGTTTATACATAAGGCAGCAATTGGACTACGAAAAGCAAAAGAGTTATAGTTTGACTTTAGTCGCTAAAGATGGCGGCGGGAAAGGAACGACCACTAGCATCTACGTTGATGTCCTTGATGTCAACGATAACGCACCAATATTTGAATCTTTCGAATATAGTAGGACAATTAGAGATGGAGCTACTAGTTTTGAACCACAACTCGTGATTAGGGTAAGATCAGTTCATACAAACAATAAAATGTGTTCTATATTATTCTACAGCTAAATGATTATTACATTTAATTTCAGGCGACTGATGCAGACGGAAAAACTCAAGGCGAGGGCCGTATTAGATATACACTTGAATCTGACAACAGCATCACTCATAAAGGACACGTGTTTGCTGTGAACGAGTACACTGGGGAGATCACTATACTGGACAAAGTTGAAACAATGGATACTCCTAGAGGACAGTATGAATTAGTTGTAAGGGCTACGGACTATGGTACGTTTTATAAATAAAAGTAAAATTAATTCGAACATGAGGTTTCAGCTATTTCCTTCCATAAAATTTCACATAAAACTGTTAATTATTATAGATGGCGGTTTCTCACATTTCATCAGACTGTGTATAACAAGACGAAATATATTTAGAAAACAATATTAATAAGGAAATATTTCAATCCAGTTTCCGAACGGAAATGTATTTTTGTATAAGTGTTAACGTCTCGTATTTGCGAGTAGTACCTTAGACAATAGAAACACGCACTTCTAATTATTGTTAGTTCTAAACTTGTAATTTTCAACCAGTTTATTATTTAAAGATACTTAAAGCAATCAGTAAACGACAGTACAGTCACATCACGTTGTGCATTAATTATTACCTAATTATTTTTTTTCATTATAAATATGTTAAAACTCGCGTAATGAAAAAACCGGTAATGCCAAAAATAAGTGTGAGTTGGACTCACACACGAAGGGTGCCGTACCATCCATGGTCATAATTGTAAATGCAAAATTAACTGTGGCTGTTACTTTATCACGCCTGAAACAATTTTAATGAAATATCTACAGAGTTGGTGCAGACCTTCGGAAAGGGCATAGGGCATAGCATGATAACGTAAAGTCCACACGAGCAAAACCGCAGGCGCAAAGCTAGTTACAGTAGTTATTATAAAAACGACACATTTTGTATTTTATATGGGAGCCCACTTATCTTTAAATTTAATTTATAAATACATATTCTGTGAATATTTTAAGCGTTAATTGCACATTATCAAAATCGAGGTAAATTGAGTAAACAAAGCTGCCAAGTGTGAATCGAACTCTTGATCCAAGTGTTCCGTACTATGAAAAACAGATAAAAATCACATTTGTTGTATACACTCAAACAAGTACACATAAGTACATTATATCAAATTTCAGCTTCTACGACTATTAGTTTCATTACGTGTCTATCAGTCAATAACGGAAGTAAGTATTTGCTATATATTGATGAAATGTTATATTTTAGGTATTCCACCTCTTTATAATGAAACAAAGGTATATATCCGTGTTGGGGTACCTGGAAACCAGAGACCAACTTTCAAAGGCAACTACCACCATTACAAGTACACCGTCAACCACCGGAACCCTGAGAGCAACGAGGAATACACCTTTGACCTCAATCCTATGAACTACAAGGCTAGCATCAGGGAAGACGCTAGGCCAGGAGAGAATGTTACGACTGTACTAGCCAATGATCCAGACGGTTTGGACGATCTGTTAACTTACCATATTGTCTCCGGGTCTAAAGATAACTTTATGATCAACGAAAAGTAAGTTTATATATTTTACTAACTCATATCCACGAGTCTCGCGACATCATTCACGTTTATCATAAGGAACAAATACATCTGCTTCTTATGCACTGACTGCATCGGTAAAATGAGACAAGAGCGTCAATACCTCTAGATAGATATTTATTTGCAGTCTTGCACCTAATACGTTCTGATGGAAGCACGAATTAATATAAAAGAAATTGCATCCTTTATACAATGTTATTATTTTTCTCTTGAATTGTTTTTATGGTTTTAAGTCTGTTAAATATCTTCAAAGTTTACTGTTCCAGTTTAAGTGTAAATATATAATACTCGTAGATAATAACTGCGTTATTAAGAGTTTGTTTTAATACAAATCATAATGTTTTAACTTGTTTAACATCGGAAACTACGCGCGAGTGCCTTAATTCCCGATTTCGTGGGAATTTCGCTAAATTAGCGAGCACCTACGTCCTAAAAACAAACTACATCCAAAATTTGAGATTAGAGAAAGCAAACGCTGTACGGTCTTATGAAATTTGAGATTTTCGTCGATCTTCATTAGATCTGCCACTCGATCTTGATTTGTTCCCAGTGGAAGCATTTCGAAAGCTTTTTCTCACAAAAATAAATATTATCGAGGTTGGTCTACAACAGACACAGATAACTTTGAACTAAATATTGAATGCTCTGAAATGCATGTGGAAATAAGATTGTTATAATTTATTTTTCAGAACTGGCCTTATAACTGTATCTAATGATGCGAATCTCGACCGTGATATCAACACTGATAAATATGAAATTATAGTCTCTGCAGTAGACAGCGGCATGCCTGTTCCTGAAACTGCTACTACAACTGTTTTTATAACAATTCAAGATGTCAATGACAAGCCACCTATATTCAATATGTCCGAGACCACCACATATATTTCTGAGAAAACAAAAATAGGTGATTTCGTCACCAAAATTATAGCTTACGATACAGATCTAAATAACAAACTCCGATATAGTATAAATGAACCAATAAAAGCATTTTCAAAAGCGGGTGTTCAGTTGAAATCTAATGCTCCCTATGACTATAAACATATTTTCAGAATTGATGACAGCTCTGGTGAAATATTTGTAAATGGCACTTTAGATTATAGTCAAGCATCAATAGTTATTTTGACAGTGAAAGTGGTCGACGTCAATGCTGAGTTAAACAAAGACAAACAGTTTGCCTTCATAGAGCACACTATCTATATCCAACCATATGCTGATAAAAATCCTCAATTCGTGAATCCTGGATGGACAAATTCAAATCCTATAATCTATCATAAAATAAAGGAAGAACAACCCATTGGTAGTACTGTTTTAGTACTGATGGCTGAAGATCCTGTATCTGGGCATGTTGTATCAAACTTCAAAGTTATTAACTCTCAAACTGGATTGTTACAAGTTGATCCACTCAGTGGTCAAGTAGTCTTAACTAAACATCTTGATTATGAAGAATTGACTTCACCAAACCTAACATTAACGGTACAAGCGACCAGTAATGATGGTAGTAAACACAGTAAAGCTAAAGTTATAATTGAAGTGATGAATATAAATGATAACCCTCCCATTTTCAGCAAAGAGGTAAGATAATAAATTATTACAAGCTTATGGCCGAGACTTCATCCATGCATAACTTTACTATTTTTGATATCTCGGGTTTCAAGCGGTGTACTCAGATGAAATCTTCGCCATAATTTAAATTAGACATTCTTCGATTAAAGTATAAAAAAACCGCACCAATTTTATACTCAATAGTTTTTTCGTGATTCACGTACAAACATAAAGATTGACAAAGATATAAAAATCTTTTAAGTTCTTCATTATACATGTAAAGCGATATTATCAGAGTGCAAGACCAGTTTTTATTGTAATAAATATATATATGTATATATA
>JADGIL010016511.1:0-19796 GCA_020352625.1 Cactoblastis cactorum
TAATTTACATTAGGTTTAGTTTAGTCTTATTTTTAGTTTAGTTTTATATATATTATATAGATATAAATTCGAGATATGTACAAATAAAATAAATAAGTACTTCTCATATAAATGTACCTATTTAGTTATTATTTTATTTTTAATTACTATTTAAATTAATATCCTGTAAATATTTCAAGCGTCTACTTGTTATCGTTATCAATATCGAGCCGAAACAAGCAAAAAAAATCACGTTTGTTATTTGGGAGCCCCCCTTAATATTTATTTTATTTTTAGTATTTGTTATTATAGCGGTAACAGAAATATATCATCTATTAATATTTCGACTGTCTACAGCTACGACAGTTCACAAGTAACGGTCTCATGACAAACAAACGGACGGACGGATAGCGGAATTTTAGTTATAAGGTCCCGTTTTATCCTTTATGTACGGAATTCTAAAAGGCACCATAATTTTTCATAAACTACTACATTACATCTAGTATCACAGAAGTTTTACACAGAAAACATAAAGCACGCGGTTTTTACTAGTTCTCATAACAAAGCCTTGGAAAAGTTTAATAAAATTCAAGCACGACGATAAACGTAACTATGGGATGAGAGTAGTTGGCTGTTTGCGAACAGTCGTGTTTCATAACTAGTGATGGTGAGTCAAGTCGAAAAGATTTGAGAATGAAGTCTCAAATATTTTTGCTTAAGCACAGAGAATCTAAGAGAATTTAAGATTTCTTGATCTCTCGGTGTCAGCTTTACGTAAGTGATGATTTGATTGAATTAGGTCGAATTAAATTGTTAATGTACGTATGTATATCGTATTATCAAATTACATACTAAAACATATTTGATTATCGACACTACTACATACATATATAGTGAATCATGTTTGACAGACTAGTGCTATGCTTAACCTCAAAGGGCGCTGATTGAATTAAAACATAAGCCTCAAAAATATGTCGTATTTTGTATTACTGGATACGATTGTAACAAAAAACCTAAATTAATTTATCATCTTTTTTATATGAATTTTAATAAAATTTATGCCGAATTTAATTTTTCTTTTCTTAACATTATACATTATTGTGTATTTGTGTAAAAAAGGCACATCGTTTTTCGACTCTAAACTGCCAAAACATGGCTGAAGCTTATCAGTGGAATCTTATCCCAACACTATTCATACCCATGCTGCATATTTATGATTTAATCAGGCAAACAGCTGCAAAGCGCGCCACATTACCTCCGCTTACATGTGTCCTACATTAGTCTTGGAAAGCAGCCTATATTATTTGGCAAATGTTCCGGCTTCAAACTGAAATTTTGGGACATATTTTTGAATGGTTGAAATTTTCTAGCAATATTATATTAAAATCATCCTTATCGCCATACTGTTAAATTGCAAGCGAATTTATTTAATTGCAAATCATATGCAATTATACATAGAAGGAGCAAAGTTCAATTATTTCCTTACAAAAAGTACCCTATAAGTATTTCCATATATGTAGTTATTACGTTACTCGTGAGTGTCCAACAGTTTTTTCCAAGATTGAGTATTAAACAATCTTTTTCTTTATGTTAACAGTTAATTGTGACGAAAAACCAACTCAGAATCAATAAATGTCCTCAATATTATTAACAAACATACATATTGTTGTAATAAAACAAAGGCACAACTTCGTTATTCAATTTTGTTACACAGTAACTAACTAGTTAATGTATAACAAAACAGACAAGTAACTACCAAACTGATCCAATTTATAACCGCTACGAACTATATCAAACAATCGACCAACATTTTGATGAAAGACTGTAACATGTTTAGCGTCAATAAATAAATATAAATAAGTAGAGTTGCACGACACGCGTGCGATTTACTACTACTTCCCTATTGTTTAAATTAGATATAAAAAAGCATTACGGGGTACATAGTGTCAAACGTGATATTTGAAAGCCACGTTTAACTAGATAATGGGCATATTTGTCGAATAGTGATTCAACTATAGAGACAGGTGGCTATTGAATGAAGAATTTATATGAAGAATTTTCTATTGTCCTTTGTCTTCAGTTTTACAATTTTCGTGGGAAGAGGAGCAGCTTTCCAGTATGGTAATATTTGTGGTTACAGTAATTTAATAATACAATATCTACACGCTTTAGCGAGACAGTGAATAAGACCCAGTAGCGTTCACAAAACTACTCAAGCTCCGTACCAAATTAGATAATAGCATCTGTTCATTGTTTGATAGAGTTATTGTACACCCGTGACGTCACGCCATCCGCCTCGGGATAATACAATAATATGTTTGAACTTAATCCAATTGCTTATACACAGTTAGTCGGAGCAATGTATCTCTCGGGTTTGACTTTAAAACCGAACTGTTTTGTTCTTCACCGCAACACTGTGGGGTGACTGTGCTCAAATTTAATTTGGGATAAAATCTAGTGCTGGTTCTCTTCTTTTTGATTTGCTATATCTTTGCTTTGCTTTTTTTTACAGCTCGATTTGGTTTTCCCTACAGACCACAGACTACAATATAGAAAGGATCCTAGGGATTGCATATAGAGTTTCTCATAAAGAGTATGAACATTTTTATTCAAGATAGGCAACACGTATTTGTTCAAACGTTCTCGATATTGCAGAAGTCTATAGGCTGTGATGACCAATTCCCATTAGGTGGGCCGCAAACCTGTTTGCCTACTAAGCGGTACGAGAAATAGTTGTACTTGTCTTCATTGTATGTTGTCACTAGATGAATATAACCAGAATTATTTATTTAGGGTCGTTCCAAAATTTTGACCACGATAATTATTCATGTTGATAATCTCCAAGCCTCCTTTCACGCTAAGATGCGCTTGTAATCTTTAGTAGCTATTGCTAGATAAATGAAAGACACTTCCTTAATTTTCTTGACAGAATTAGTTTTTTTAAAGAGCCATCAGCGGATTTACTGACTGCAGTCGAATGCAGCCGTCGGTATTTCGACACTTCCTTACTTGCCTATGATCTAATCCAATTAAATATCAAAAAATATGTCTATTTCTTGCTCCAATAAAACTCAAGAAAATTTACTACTACTAACTTTTATATAATTTTTTCCCCACAAAAAGCCAAGACAATCTGATAACGTCTGCTACGGATTTTCATTAGTAGATATTTGTCCACAATAAGTAATGATAATGATGGTCACCTCGCTCATCGGGTTGTCACGAGAGACGAGCGGTGTGGTGTGGTGCGGTGCGGGGCGGAGCCCCAGATTTACTGCGGCAACTTAGGAGGCTCTTAATTTATGGGAGACTTTCTTCGGGCGTAAATATCTAACTATGTTTGAGCGAATTCTTGAACGGAGACATAATTGCATCATATGCAATGAGAGATTTATTTATATTTGTTAGAGCCATTTCCAATTCGTTATTAACAAGTGTGATGACATCTTTTTGTTGAACGTCGTACATTTGTAACAAATACATATATTTAATTAAGGAGTTTAAGGAAATCGATTTAAAATATTCAACGTAAAACATACGCGAAGTGTAAGAAAGGGATAAAAGCTATTTATATATGTATGTATATAAAAGAGAAAAGTTTATATTTAAATCTAGTCTATAGTTTGGTCTATTAGTTTTTAGTTTGTAATTTTTTTTAGTTTGGAAAGTTAGTATTCATTTGTAATAAATAGCTAGTAATTAAATTAAAAATTCTAAATAAAAAGGAAAGTAACATACCAGAGATCAATGCATAGCCCAAGCCGCTGTAACTAGAAGCCTGAAATTTAGCATGTAGGTTCTTTATATAATATAAGTGAGCACTGAAAACGGACTTTTGAAAATTCCACCCCTAAGGAGGTAAATTAGGGGAGGAAAGTTTGTATGAAACCTTTTATTCCTACGATAGATATTCTTAACATTTTCTAAAAAATATAGTGGAGGTTAAGTTATAAAAAAAGTTTTCACTATTTTTCAATATCTTCGCGTGCGAAGCCGCGGGCTAAAGCTAGCAAATCATAAAGCTTTTATTTATTTTCGATGTCTATGATCGGAACTTACCAACTCGGCCATTGCGTTGGTAGCTTCAGTTGAACAATAAATAAATTGACTGCGTTTTCAATTTTCACACTCGAGTCCGCTACCGGAAATCGATCGAAAAAAACCTTGGCCAAGTGCGAGTGGCTTTGTTTCGTACAAACTAAAATCTCATGTATTTATGTCCTTTGGTCAACGCTGATTCACTTTGATTTTATGAAATATTGAAATGTGATGACTAATTGACAGCTATAATAATGTACATTATTACTAGTTCAAAGTGCAGCTTAATATAGCCTCGCATATTTTCTACGCGTTTGCTTTGTAACACTTTTAGACATGCATTTAAGTTACTTTCTTTGACTCGGAATCTTGAAATGTGATATCTTTGTCAAGTGTACAAATAACACGATTAGGTTCAGTTTTTCCTTCGAGATACAGATCCCTAAAAGCTCGGCCTCTCGTCTGGAATGGGCAGCTAAGCTCAGTCGTGCGAGTATAGAAATTGATTAACACTTAAATTATTGCTTTATCTACATTTTATAGACAAAAATTTTGTCCTATTTTATTTTTTGCGAATATATTCCTAGGTATCTGGGATTTTTATGTAACCTACCTAGTAGATATGTATAGATCTCGATTATGAGTTTCTTTCTACGTTTCGTCTTATTCATATTGTAAAAGGCATCCCTTAGTTAGATATAGTTTGAAAAAAATACCCGAACACCATCTAATGTTTGTATAATCCCATGCTAGGATTGGTTCTGGTGTACACTTTGAACTGAAGTAGTCATGTTCAGATGATGGTCGCTCTGTGTAAAAACCAGTATCCTCACCAAATCATCTAGTTTAGGTAGCCCTGGGCACTGAATCGTTACTGCTGGAGATGTAAACGGGATAATGGTCGGAGAAGTGATAAAAATAGACGTAACAGGATATTTTTTTTTTAAAATGAGTAAGATATTTCAGGCGTCGAAATCTGTTTACTCATTTCCTGAAGCAATAATCAATAAAGCGTTTTCACTAATTACAAAAATCTAATTTTATTATTAATAGGTACTAATAATGTTTTCTCGTAAGTCATTTCGCTTATGTGTAAAAACGCCATTACTTTCATGGACCGAACAAAAGGCACACGCGAAGAAAGACATGTAATAACATTAACCCACAAAACTTTTCTATGACAAAAATGAAAGCAATCAGTTAACTGCGCGGGAAGTAACTTAGCAACTAATTGTACCCCTTTTGTTGAGTTATTATTTCTTCATATCGCTTATTGGAACTTTTTATAATATTTTTATGTGTAGTTTGCACAAACTCACCACCTCTTTTTTCAGAAGGCTCTTTGTACCCAGGATTCCGTGATTGATAAGTAATAACAACAAAAACCTATCTAAACAAAAATAAAGAATTTGTCAAACAGACAACATATTCATTCTAAAAGGGTTTTCTTTTGTTTTAAGAGGATAGGAATGTTCAATCATCTATACTAAAAAATATAATAATAGATAATCTTGTATAATTTCCTTCCAATAAGCTACAGCGGTTTTTATTAATATCTGAGGAAATTACCCTAATAAGTCTGTATAAATTTAAGAGCCACGATCTAGAAGTGATTATAGTTCTCCTGAGGTTGATCCTCAGCTCATTAGGGGCCCACAGCTTAACGTGCCTTACGTGCCAAGGATGCAATTTCCTAACCAAGCCGGAAACAACTTTTCACAATAATGTTTCGCAGTGGAATTCGAACCTATGACCTGAGGATCACGAAGTAAAGTTCTTTGGCCAATGACAATGACTGCTTAAGTTAAAGCCATGTTTGTCTTTTCTACTTTACATGACAAATTAATGTGCTGGTCTTAGCTACAGGATTTGAACCATTGAGTCGTACTAAACAGAACTGTTTAAAAATACAAAAAGAGGTAGTTTTAATAAGAAAAGCAATATATGCAGTGACTAATTGACCGGAGCGAGCCGAGTACCATTATTCTAAACAACAAGCTTCCTCGATGGTAATTAACTTCCTCCTCTAATTGCCATGAATACTTTTACATAAATCAGCGTGTTGAAAAAACATGACTTGTTTGAAAATATTCAAAGTTGTAACGTTTTCGTCGTTTTTGTTTCGAAAAACGCGTTGACGGATGATCATAGTCTTGGACAGTTCAAAATGTCAGAAGTCGCATTAAAACATGTTAACATCACGTGGTCAAACCTAAAAGTTTTTTCGCTATTTTCTTCAATATTCTTTTTGTAATTACCCTTTTTTTACTATTTTACCTTTGACTTTCACTATTGCCTTCGATAAGTATTATTTTCCTAATATCATTTGACATATGTCATAGACTCCAGAATGGTAGATGCCACTAATAGAAGTATAAAATGAACTTAAATTTTGTTTGATCAATTAATTAGAAAATTTATCATATTTTCGGCAGTAATCAAATATCAAAGGGTAAAATTTTTACCTCGTATTTACCTTCAAATTATTATTATTTATTCGTTTAATCCAAAATAAGTACTCGTATTTTCTTTATAAAAAAATATACAGAATAGGTACAATCGGGGAATGCAATTAATTTTTCTATTTTCGCCCTATAATTTTTTATTTTGATTTAAATACTTATTGTTTTAATTATTATATTATTTATCCGAAATCTATAGCTCTATTGATCTATTCAAATATTTTACATGTACATATTTCTATATAAATAATGACTTTATTTTCAACTGATGAAATTAAACATTTTAACTCATTTTTTTTGAGAAATACGAGACCATTGTTCACATTGATCCTAAGTCTATGACTGAATGGCAAAAATTATTTCACTTCATTTCCACCGCTTATTTCAGTTGTATTGTTTGGGAGAAGCCATTTTATAAAACAAAAACCTTGTCTACTGAAATCTCTCGAACTCTCAGTTTTCTTTGAATATAAACGAGATTAAAAATTCTCGTCAATTGTAATCGCGTAGTTACAATTAGACTGCTGTAGAAAATTCCTGATGAAACATTATAAATTCCTACTATGTGTTAGGAATTCTAATTGTGAACTGTGAATCCCATCGCCTATGAGAAGAACCCTCTATTGTTGGCCCTTTTCCTTAATTCACTTTTACAATCTGCGTGGACAGGAAAGGAGCTGGCATATTCTATTGTTTTTATATAGCTTTATGATCTTTATTATAGAAACCTCCGTGGTGTAACGGTTAACGTACTTGACCGATACTCAGGAGGTCGCGGGTTCGATCACCAGTCAGGTCATGATGGGAAATGATCTTTTTCTGATTGGCCTGGGTCTTGGATGTTTATCTATATATGTACTTATTTTTGTCCCTATATTCTATATATTTAGATCAATTACATTATGGCCTTCGAGTCTCGCAATTCTTGGTTCTGTCTTTCCCGTAAGGGAAAAGTATGTGATACCATTTTGTAGATCAAAACATAACGTTCGGAATATAAAAAAATTAAGGCGTAAATATGGTAGGTGGTCCGAACACCTGTACTGTACAGCGCGTTATTTAAAATCAATTAAGACTCTTTTATTTGGTGTGGTACACGCGAACAAAGCGCTTTTATTAAGTAATTTGTGCGAAAAAATGCGAAAAATATACAAATAAAAAAGGTAAGTTATGTAGGCGACTACTTGAAATTTAATCAAGTGCTTATAAAAACATTTGGAGTCAACTCATTTGTACACAAACAAGTGTAGGTACTTGTGAAAATTATCCGAAATAACTTTGTAACGACGTCTTTTTAATTTTTGCACATTATTGTTTTACAAAAGACTCATTCGTAAAATCATTAATTTCTAAATTTATGGTTCACTGCCTTTTATTTTAATTTTCCGTTTATACGTACATACAAAAACCTATATGCTTTCGGACTTAATTGTGTTAGTATCTCTTCGTCTCACTGGTTTACTGTAAGAGATCTCTGCATGGGATATGTCCAAGATTATAAATTAGTCTTTAAATTATACCTAGTTATGGTATTCTTTCTGTAGCATTATCTTCGTTTATCTGAAACTAAAATTGTTTTCCTCTTTTAAAAATAACTTAGCGACTTTACTCATAACCTAACGAAACCTATTTAAATATTTTTTTTTATATAAGAGGGCAGCTAACGGGCAGGCGGGCCACGTGATGTCAAATGATTACCGCCGCCCATAGACACCTGCAACACTCGCGGGGTCACAGAAACGTTGCCGGCCTTAAAAACACACCCGCCCTTCTCAAATGGGGAAGGCGGGGAAGTTGGGCCTCCGGCTCTCCCACTCACCGGACGGAGTATGGAGGCTGATAGCCGCTATTCAGGCGTCGGTCTTCTGTTGGAGTGTGGTACTGCCCCGGACGAGTCGGCCCATTCATGCTGCAGGGTAAAAAAGCATGCAGCAGCACCACTACCATTTACCAATTTTGTTAATACCTACGCGTAACTCCTACGCTTGAACGAGAAATTATTGATAATTATTGCTTATCTATTGTATGTAGCTGTTCAGCTGCTCGTTTGTTGTTTCCGTACGTTGAAAATATTTAAATTAACTAAGTTACTAAATTATTATTTCTATATTCTTGGCTGGGAGCATCTTTGGGCACAAGCCTAAGCTTGTGCTTGTGCTGTAATTGGCAACTCTAAAGTTGCCAATTAAAGTAACACTCTACCAGCCTTTTGGGCACGTTGCCAAAGCTATAAAATTGTAATGTATTTCTTTTTACAGTTAATAACTAAAAGATGTAATTTTAAAATATATGTATGTACATATAATTATGATATACACTAGTAGTAATATATTATATCTGGGTATGCTATAAATGCCTGTTACCCAAAAGTTACCCTTGATCGAATAGTTTTTGATTTTCCTTTTTACTTAATTTCAAGTTTTATTGAAATGTAATAATTTTCAAAAAAAACTTGAAATTTACGCAAAGTCAGAGGAAAAAGCTAATACGATAATAAATCTACAAGGGACGGCCTACGTAAACAGAAAACGTCCGTAGGCTCTAATAATGATTGATGATATCCTAAATATAAATTCGAAAGTTTAAATGTTCCGATTTTATTTTCAGATAACCCACTGAACTAAACCTATTAGATATTACCACATTTTGCAATATTACTATTTTAATCTAAGTAGAAAATGCTTATTAATATAAAAAATGTCAAGTAAAACTGCAGTATCAGTATACATATTTTGTCCCTTACGGGCTTCGAACAAAAATAAAAAACCTTACGAGGTAAACAGAGTCAATAGATGTGAAGGGCATGCTTAGTTGAACGGTCGGCTTCAGGGTGGAATAAAGATAAGATATTAGTGACAGGTTGTCAACCCGTCGCATATGAGATGAATTTATAACAAATGCTTCTCATTATATTTTTTTTCTTTCTTCATTTTAAACTTTATACCACGTACGACCACACTGTGGAACGAACTGCCTGCAGCAGTATTTCCGGACTAATACGCCATCAATACCTTCAAGAAAAGAGCGTATAAATCCCATAAAGGCCTGCCACGCTTCTGTGACCCCCGGGTGTGGCAGATATGGGGCGACGGTGATCACAACATCACGTGACCCGCCTGCACTTTGCCTCCCTCTTTTATTAAAAAAAAACCTCCTTTTTTTAGAATGGGAGAAATCTTCGAGATTCTATGTCATATTTTTGTTATATTGTTGTTTATATTGAATGCACTCGATGCATTTGTAAAGCTAGAATAACAAATTATAGAGACGGAGATTCGCACCAAAATTTTATATGTATATGATTTTACCAGGAACAGGGATATTTACGCCTTTATTAGATACATCGTGTTTGATAATTCGAGATTCCTAAGTCCACAGACGGCCCAACAAAGAGGAAATGAAAACCATTGTCTATTTAATTAATACTTTTAATATTGTTTTCGATCCGGTTTCATTTCGAGATACATGTTAGGTAGGTAATTCGTAAAATCTTTATACATTTGTTGTTGTAATAATACAGCTGTAGTCATGTACATGTATAGGATAAGACAAGAAATAAAATTGCTATAATATTTATTCTTTTCACATTTTGTAAAACTTTCTCCTATTTTCTCGTCATCTAACTGATTATAGAACAAAGTTAAGAACTGTAGGTAATTACATTATGTAAAAATTATTCAAAATAATTTTATATGTGAAATGTTTACAAAATATATACACAGATATATATATGTATATATATCCATTTTTTCTGATGGAACTTATATTACGACATATAGTGTCAAAAATTATATTGTTACAAAGAGAATTCGTTAGCTGACAAATAATTTTATGACTCTTGTTTCAAAGTAAAAATAGTGAATATTAGTTGAGATTCATTATTATTTCATTTAACAATACATTAAAAATATAATATTACAAATCCCGAATGGAGGTTTAATTTAGTCACATTGATTATGTGAATATATTAAAATTAATGTTAATTTTCATCTTAATAATAGTTCCGATTTTTCATTCATTTCCATAATTCTAAGCAAACATTTAAACTTCAATATTACCCTCATTATAAATTCCACGATTCCTTTTATATCGTTTAAAACCTAGACGAGTGAAAACATATAAAAAAATTCAGTCTTACCTGCAAAGTACAAGCATTGCATTGATCGCCTTATCTCCTAAGTGAAATAAATAAAATACGTCTTCAGTTTTGGTGAATAATATATAAGTTAGGGAGAATTAAAGTCCCCAGTTACTGAAACATAAACTAAGGGTCAACTCAGCGACCACTTTTAAAAGAATTATATATGTGTTAAGCAATAAGATACACACTTCGTCAGAAATCGTCTCACGGTAGATTTATGTCAAGTAGATTACACAAAAATATTTTGTACTTCGTGTGCCAAAAATGGAAGTAATAATCGTTTCTTTGGCAGTAAATGTCAAATGAAAATTTCAAAAATGACTAACAGGTCATATTGGTCTGTAAAAACAATTCATTTTTGGCTTCGCTACACAATGACAAGATATTATATATATGCAAGGTCTACTTGACAGTTGTCCAAGAGATGGGCCAACCACTAGAAAAAAATCTAGTGCTGGGTATTCAGCCGGATACTGTCCGATAGAATCTAATTGACAGATAGAAGGACGTCTTGGAAAAAATATTTTATTTGTCACAGTTTGATAAGTTGGACATTATCTGGCATTTTTCTTTTATATGCTGTAACTTTTGTCGTATGATTCGCTAATCTATGTCCACTACTTTACGCGACATTTCAAAATAGTATTATGTTATTCATTAGATTCACTAAATAAAACTTAAGCGCAAAAAGTTAATAACTGGGCTATTAAATAAATGCTCTGAAATATTTTCCGTAGTAAATTCATTTCATTTAATGAGGCCACGGTAAAATTCACAACCAGCGAAATAAAAATAATCATAAACAAAACCGCTCACATCCTCACGTCTATAAACAAATTTCAAAACCAATAACAAATCATAAGTACACATTGCCATACCTAAAATAAATTCATAAAAAAAAAAAACAAATAAAAATATAAATGCAAAGATTTGAGTAATCATAAA
This sequence comes from Cactoblastis cactorum, assembly GCA_020352625.1. Lineage (NCBI taxonomy): Eukaryota > Metazoa > Arthropoda > Insecta > Lepidoptera > Pyralidae > Cactoblastis > Cactoblastis cactorum. Next base: position 11,566 of record JADGIL010016511.1, read on the forward strand.
TATAATAATTACTTATTCAGAAATGTTTGAAAAATTTTGGTCATATTAAAATATTACACTTAAAACCTTTTAATATAGATATGATCAAATCGTATTATTACAGAGTTTAACTAAATATATGTATATAAATAATGTACATACAATTTTGTACTCTTAGTCCACACTGGTCATATATGGCAGTCGTTAATTATCACAATGTTCAATTCCTATGCCAATTCTACCAAATAATAGTAAATTTTTAATTTGGCAACACTGCAAAATAATGCGTTTTCTTCCTTAATCTAGTTCGGGTCTAAAGTTCGAAATCACACATATTGCCTCGGCGCTGGACCATTTTTTCTGGAATGTGGCAATGTGTCGTCATTTCCCGTGTTGTTATTGTGGATGAAAGACATCTCGACTCCTCCGTCTCCGCCCTATAAAAGAAAAAATACATATTTAATATTTGAAAATCCAATGACATAATAATTATTATATTTTTAATTGATACAATTAAGTATATGTATTTAATTAATACCTCAGCATGCATCGGATTGGCAGTAATTGTGATGGGCACTTTAGCTGGTATGTAGCCGTTTGTACCTCCGCTCTCAGGCACAGATTTTTCTTCTGCAAAGTAAAGGAATACAGATTTAAAAATATCAAATATTTCGTTTGACATGGAAATTTTTGAATTTGACACAGAAATCCGATTCGTAAGGAAATATGTTTATATTTGGTTACCTATGTAGACGCACTAAAAAGATGAACTATAAAAATCTCACTATTTGCAGGCCGTTTAGCTCGCCGACACAACACTAGCGCCACTCCAAGGACAACAAGCAGCGCCGTTGCCCCCACTGCGCCACCTGCCGTGATGAGAGTCCTGGGAGCCCCAGAGTCAGGCTCTAGATCCTGCGGAGCCCGTTCTTTTGGTGTCTCGTCTGACACACTCTCGCGGAATGTCTTTGCCTCCTGTGAAGAAGAATAAAACTTTTACTAATGGAAAGCTATTATTACTACTAATCTATACTAATATTATAAAAAACAAAGTTTGTAGCTTTGGTTGTTTGTTTGTAAGGGCTAATCTACGGAAATACTGATCCAATCATAAATTTCCTTCACAATCAGAAAGCTACACTATTCAGAAGTGCTATAGGCTTTATTTTAATACCGAACGAAGTGGGCACCGCTCGGCTAGTAGAAAATAGACGGACAACTGATCTGGCCAATCTCGGGATTGAAATTGATTTCAACTTTCCTATTCATCAAAAAGAAGTTAAGTTTAAAATGGCGTATATTTTATTGGATTTTATCAATACTACAAGGCTTGTCTAAAATTCGAGTCAAAGATAAATTAAATAGCATAAATTCTCTACCAAATTTCTTTGTTTTTGACAGTATGATACAATTATTACATTGCTTTATTATGATCCATTAACCAAAAGAAAACCAATAATAAATAAACACAAATGTGAACTTAGTATCTCCAATTCAAACCCCTCCTACAAATATATGATAAAGTATATCTACTTCAATTATGCTACCAAATCTATACTTTATAAATAAGCTGACCTTAATAGCGCTAAAGTTGGACGGCGCCTGCGCAGTATACGCGAGCATCTTGAACTCATATTTAGTCCCTGACTGCAAGTAAGACAAGATCGTGGACCGAGCAGCGGCACCGTTTGAAACCATAACCTTCTCATACTGCCCAGCAGTGGACACTGGGCGGTAGTATACATAGAAACCTTCTGGTTGGATGCCTCCTTCGTCGCTGTACCACTGTAGGGGGTAAAAAAATACGTCAACAAATATGTTAAAAAGACGGGTCAACAATTTGATTCTTGATTAATATATCTAATTTTGAATTAATAAAATAAAATCATTTCCCTTAACACAAATGAGAATTCCCGTACTATATGATTTTGTGTCTTGTATAGCAGTATTTAAAAGCCTTTGGTGTAGGAAACATCTTGAGAAAACCTTAAAAAAAAAATGGTTCCTTGCTACTAGGTGGCGGCGTCATATAAAGTTACGTCAGACGCCTTCAAGCGGATTTAAGAAAAATCTGACAAAAATATTTTTAAAAAGGTGTTTTAAAGTCTTTCGAAAAGTTCCAAGTTGACATTTTAATCTAACAGGTTTATAAATAAAAACTATATATGAACTAACCTACATATGTACATATATTGTTTGGAATTTATCTTATGATATCAACATGACAATAGTTTTCGAGTAAAAAGAAAAAGACGAACTTTTATGCTGTGTATTACTAATGTTACAAATAGAAAAAGCACAGATATTTTAGCCAAGTATTTTTAGTCATCTAAGTCTATCGGTCTGCTCAATTTGCAAGAGTAATGTAACAAAGGCCTTAAAGGCCAGCAACCCTTGTGTGACCCCCCGGGTGTTGCAGGTGTCTATGGGCGGTAGAGATTTTAACTCATTAACATCACGTAACCCGCCTGCTCGTTTGACCCTTTCATAAAAAAGAAAAACATATGTATGTTCCAGCTAATAGGCGAAGTGCGAATATACCTAATTCTAACAGGGTACAACTAGATGCAGCCGAAAACATAGGTAAGGGTTAAGTATAGTTTTGTGTTTTATCGGGCTTAAATTAGGTGTAACAACTTTTCGCATATTAGACGTATCATAAATAACACATGGCGACAAATATTTAAATTGGTTAAAGCCCAAATGGGATAATTTTTCTACAAACTATAACACACAATTGACGAAAATACTGGAGGTTAGATAATAAGTACTTGCTTCGCTCGAACAATCATAATAGTTTACATACAGTCCAGTTAAGCTGCACGCTATTTGGTGATAGTGGCTTGACTGAGACCAGAGTCGGTGCCGCTGGAGCCTCGAAGCCGCCCTTCTTCAGGAAAAAGGGAGTACTGCTAGGTCCTTGCTTGTTATCCTTATTAGAATAAACTGCTGCTACGCGGAACCTAGTTTGAAAAAGTTTGAATTAGTTATAAGAAAGGAAAATAACAGCAAACAAATTATGAACTAAAATTGTACGACAAAATAATGATCCGACTGATACTATAACTTACGATGTTGACTTTATTTCCAACCTTTTTAGTTGCACCAAATTACATGATATATTATTAAAATCATTTCCACAATTACAGAACGTCATTTGAACATCATCCTTACGCGAGATTTTTGTATGTCAAAGGTAATAAAGCTGAAACGCTTATTTGTGACCGAAATAATTTCGAGATTGAAGCCACGAGTTACAATCACATCGAGTAGACTTTGCCTTATGAATTTAAGATCAGGATCCATTTTCAAGTTTAAGTCGGTATTTTTGTTTGACAATTCTATGAAAAAAAAATATTTTTGATTTGAATTTCAAGATTCTAGGTAATCATGATCGTCCTCACTTGTAATAATTGTTCGGGATCAAGCCGTCAATTTGATGAGAGTGAGTGAGGGGCTGAATCCTGTAGGAATCCGTCTGCCACTCTACTTTTTCTGAAGAGCTGTTCAAATTCGCCAGCCGGTACTGAATCTAAAACAATATGTTTTTTAGTAATCGAAAACTGTTTGCACGTAATTTTGAAGTGATCGCAACAGTTTCGTCTCTGATAAAATATTTGATGTCTATGTATGTGTGAGTTCGAAAAAATAACGGGATACTAAATTTACCCGCAATTTCGTACTTAGCTTTACCCAAGTACAATCAAAAATACACATTATTTAAAATATTATTTAGTATAGATTTAATAATAAAAAATCTTGAACGCATCTGATTTCTCTATACATATATAATCAGTGGTTATTTTTTAAAATTTCCGTCAGAATAAAGATAGAATACTTATAATAGTCTAAATGCGGAATTTTATAAATGTCATCTGTGTGATGCCAAAGGAAAATGAACATTCATTCGATGTAATAAGTTTTAATTTTTATAAATGAACAATTACCTTAAAAAATTCCACAGGGAGTCCCCTGTTGGCGTGGGTCCAAGTCAGCATGACGCTCTCATCGGAAAAGCGGGTCACGTTTGGCCGGGAAGGTGGTACCAGCTCTATAACAATGTACACAAATAGTTTATATTCTGTGAATATCATAGATTGTTTTGCTATTAAATTATTTATGTACATAGTTTTTGGGCGATATCTGCTTGTGTTATGCATATTGGCGTAAGTTTTCCATAAAAAAATATAGAAACTATTTATTATTTTCTCTGCTCAAGTAATTAGTCTATCTTCCAACATATTTTAAGTTTTATGTCAAACTAAATAAAAAGCAAAAATTGATATGTTAAAGCAAAGTTACGCAACGTCTTTCTTTTAGAACATATAGGTATAATCTAATATCTATTTAAGAATGTAATATAAAAGCTCTATATCTATTTCAGGGCTTAAATATAACTCACGTTTCCGCTTTTTGTGCTTCTTTGAGGTTTGGGAGCCGTGCATTGTCTTCGGCGATTCTGCTGCGTATTCCTGTAAACAAAGAACGTAATAATCTTCCATATGTCAACCATAATCTTAAATAATAAGGTTAGACAGTTGTCCTCTATGTAAAAATCAGTAAAGTTGTTTAAGTAGAAGACCCTGGGCTCCTGATGATGCGTCATTGCAGAGGGTACAACTTGTAATACGCTCTTATGATGAGAAATATACAAAGGCAGTTTACTGTAGAATAGTAAATTTCTTGTTATAACTTTGCCCACAAATAACCGTTATATTTTTAACTAAATAAAATAGTTTCAACCCTCTGGAACCTAGGGTCTGAGGGAGTTTACTTTCTGTATGTTCTGTTGATTTAATAAATAGCTGATTCAATTTGAACGTGTGTTAATTGTTCTGATACTATAATTTACTTATTAAATAATCCTTCGTCGAATATTTCTTACAGGAATCTATAAAAACCTTTAGATGGATCTGGTATAAATTACATAAGCATTTACTTGTTTAAAATGTCAACATGACAGAAACCCCAGTGCACTGCTAGTTATTTACAAAGTTTAATTTGCAACGCTTCGCATCCCGCCACACTTTATTTAAACGGGTCTGTTTGCGCTCGCAAGTTTTTCATTAACTCGCTTGATACGAAAATATGGTTTCGATTAAATTTCGTAGCGCTGAGGGAGACTTGCAAATATTGCGCTATCCTGACTATTCACCGGTGGCTACTTGTGACTCTAGCACGGAATAACGCCAATTTCGTGCCCAGCCTTATTTACCATTCCAAAAATAGAAAAGGTAAAACTGACATGACTCGTGTTGTAAGCGTTATTTCATTTTCTATTTACAGTGATACATTGATTATGTTTTCTGTTATATCAATAAATATGTATATGGGGACAATCACGTAAATTAAGTTAAATCCAAACTAAATTCGAGACTTGTATTATGGGATGCATACGCAAGTGAGTCCTGGCCAATCAGAATAATGCAATTTTCTGACCGGGATTCGAACCTTGAATCTCTTAGTTGAGAGGCAAGGACTTTACTACTGCGCCAACGCCGCTAAGCTTTTTCTTTGTGAATGACGAACTCTATTTGTATGTTTTTGCTTTAGAAAAAAAATACAAATACTCATACTGCTTAGGTCACACAATACAGGCGGCTTTCAGATTTGCAATCCAATAAAAACAAGTCGTAATTTGTTTTTTATTATTGTTTTTTATATATTTTTAGAAATAAATAAGTTTATCAACGTCAAAAAAGCCTGCAACTTTTTTTTTGTTTTCCAGCTGATTTCTTCTCCTTTTATAAGGTAGTGAAAAAAAAAAAGCACTAGTCAGCTAATTGTTTCATTGGCCACATTAATAAGCCTAGGCACATCGTGATACCCTGAACTGAATGATTATAAGATGACATATTATCCAGTGGAAGATCCTATATGGTGGGAATATAGAATGTTATTTGTCTTGTACCTGATTGGATATTTCAACGGGCACGACGCTAAGTAGTGCGGCGTCGTACGCGCATCCGAGGTCGTTGCACGCTATACACTGCACTATACCTGCGTGCTTCTTCTCCACTCGCTCTATGAATAGGCTTGTGTCTGTAAAAAAATGATTATATTACCTAATGCTAGAATCATTTTGTTCTCACAACTTGTAACATAATAACGAATAATTCGCCACGTGCTTATAATATTATATGATAAATGTATAGAATAATCTATCCACGCACTTATGATATTACGTGTAATAAATTTCCCGAAAAATTTATGTATGACCCACTAAGAAAAATCCTTAATTTGCCTACCTACCTATAACTAAAAGCTTTGTCAAGTTTGTGCAAAAACACTATGGTCGCAGATAACCGCAGTAGTGTCACACTAAAGTGTGAGTTTTTTTTATCAGAATATTTAAAAATATAATTATATGAGTGTTCAGTGCAAGGATCAAAATGCGCCGTTAAAATAATATAAAACGATATGTCTGCAATGTTTATTTTATACAATAACACCGTGATGCAACAAATGTAAATAAAAATAAGCGAAAAGTTGCCGGGAAATATCCAGTCGAATATTCCAGAAAACTAGCTACGAACTAGGTTTGTAGAGTAACTTTGTAATAGAAATACCTTGCCCATAACGAACTTCCGAGTTTTTGCCGGTTTTATTTTAATAAAATAGACCAAGTCTGCCTCTGTACCTACACAAGCTTAAACTTATTAAGCTTAAAATATTTACTTTAAAATTTAATTGTCTACATACTGATACTTAATAAATTTGAAAAAAATGTTATGTAGCGATTATTATATTTGCAGCTGAACTCAATTCGGTTAATTGTCCTGTGGTTTTATTGTTAAATAACTGTAGCTTTTGAAAACATCATTAATAAATGTCGCCACTAACAATTTTCCCATTTTCCCGGCCATAACGGTTTGAAGTATCAATCGTGCCACTTTATGATATGGAAATGTACGAAAACATCGTTTGGTCAGTCTGACCGCAGCGCTGAATTTTAATTATTATTTTATTTTGTTTTGAATGGAATATATTCGGACTATTAACTGAATAACCGAAGTAGATACCGACCGAATAATTTAGTTAGTTTCTCGATCACAATAGTTTATAACTCATATCAAACATAACTCATATCAAATAAAATTGTAATTACATTTGTATTTGATTGATAAAATTAAAAAAAAATTAAAAATTATCTTAACAAATTTAAGGTTTAAAATAAAACAAAATATATTGTTCCATTATCTGGAAATGAATTTTTGAATTATGTCACGTATTTGCTGACCCGTGTTAAAACTATATCATTCGGGTTTACCCAATGGACTCATATTAAGATTTGTTTTCGCAGTTTGGATGCATTTTTTTCATTAACTCAACCAATCTCAAGCAATTGTACCAGATTGGTAATCTAAACTCGATCATTTTCGATCAGCACTGTCTTTCATATAGACCGCGCTTTACCCTTCACACTTATTAGGTTAGATCTCCTAATGTGGATACTTAAGGCGTACTCGTAAATGAGGCACTGATATCTATCCAGACTTTAATATAAGTTTATAAATTCATACCATAAATAAAGAATAAGTGAATATATACTATGGTAAAAATTACACAGATCGAATTAGCTTCAAACTAAATTCGTGACTTGTGTTATGGGATACTAAATCAACGATATTACCGCGAATCGGAAAAATATCATATTACCTACATCATTATTTCATCACCTGATCGGTGATCGAACCATCCCGGATCCGATCCCCAGTCTCTGCTCTTGAGTAGCAGTCAGATATGTTAACCATAATACAACGGAGATAGTCGAAAGTTTTTAAAATATTACCATTAGCCTGGATCCCTTTCCCAGTCAGCTTCTCGGCATTGAGCAGCCAAGTCACTGTGGGCGGTGGATACCCGTGTAGGGCTCCGCAGAGCACCGTGGCGGAGCCCCCTTCGCTGGCGTTCACATTGGCAGCAGTGCCGTTCCAAAGCGGTCGCTGCAGGGCTATCAATCTCCAAGAACGACGGATCTTATTAGCTGAACATGTGTAGACGTCCTAATAAAAAGCCATAAAACATGTAACTAATTACAAAAAATTGACCATAAAAATAAAACAAAATAACAGAGAATTTTAAATTAGATTTAACTGTAATTCAATTAATTTTAGTACAAGAATAAATAAAACTTCGTTTAAAAAAACCGACTTCAAATGTGCGTATAATACACAAGTACTAAAAAGAATAAAATAATAATAATTAGCGTTATTTTAAATCAGTGCGTAAGTAATTGTTATATATAAATT
>JADGIL010016519.1:0-15762 GCA_020352625.1 Cactoblastis cactorum
TAATCACGAGGTCCCGGATTCGATCCCCGGCCGGGTTAAGATTGAAAATGATCATTTTCTTTCTCTTTTTAACCCCCGACACAAAACGAGGGGTGAGGGGTGAGTTTTACGTGTGTGTGTGTTATTCTGTGGCATAATAGAAATTAAATGGGTGAACCGACTTGGAGGAATCTTTGTTGGCTAGAAAGGTGACTTGATCAAGAGTGTTCTTAGCTATGTTTTTAACCCCCGCCGCAAAAAGAGAGGTGTTCAAAGTTTGATATGTGTGTTGTGTGCGGTGTTATTTTAATTGTTAATTTAATTACTTGTTTATCTTAATTAATATTGAGACTAAACCATGCTGTCTGCACAAGAATAAAAACTGCACAAAAATATACAAAAATAAATTACAATAAGTTGTGTTATTGATGATCCCAATAATATGGCAACACATCAAATACCCCAGGGCTTAATCAAGAATTAACTGTTTTTATGCAAACAAATCATGTGCTAAAGTTAAATTAATACTTATTTATATAAGCTTAATATTATTCTGATATTCTGTACCCTCACATATTTAAAATAATATTTACAAATTACTTTAAAAAAAGAGAAAGACTAATTATTCCAAAAATATTGTTTTCAATGAGCTTATAATATGTTTAGGACAAATATTATTTATTTATAAGTACATATTTCTAAAATTTAAAATGATTGCAAAAAAAAAAGTTTTGAAATTGAAATATTTATATAATTTTCTTAACTTTTTTTTATTACTTTGATGCTGACTGAAAGTGTGGGATTTGTACCCATAAAAAAAAATATTTGGACTCACATTGATATCAGTATTCTTGGCTGCCAATGCATGTCCCAGGAGAGATGTAACAGTACTCTTGCCAACTCCTCCCTTCCCTGACAAGACTAAAATCTTGTGCTTCACTGCAGCGAGCCGATTCTTGATAACATTTATAGCTGGGTCCGGAAGTGATGCTGCACCTGTATTAATTTGTAATACAATAACAAAAAACTAGCTCATTCTGCTAGTAATACATCTGATCACAATTGTATTAGTAAAAATTATGAATTCATTTTTGACTACCTGATGCACAATTGTTTTGATTTGGACAGCCTGCACATGCTGAAGCTTTACCAGCGTCGCCGCTCTCCGTCCCAGGACAATCTGAATAAAATATAAGAATAATTAACCCTTATATTTTATTAAAACATTATCTAGATTTAAAAAGTAAATAAACTTACGCTGCGGTGCATTGTCTGGTACGTTCATTTTATAATCTACAGATATAAAACAAAGGTTTTTGAATTTTGTGGCTTTTAAAATTTTTAAATGAAATAGTTTATTACTTGCAAGATTTTATATGTTAAAACAATGTCTTTCCACGATGTTTCGTACGCCGAATCCGAAATCCAACATGAAAATTGAATTGAATAATTGAATGCAATCAACGCTTATGACAGCTATTTGACAATGACGGTGACAGACCAACGTGACAAAGGGCCACAGACAAAGGGACAGACGGTTTAGATGTATAAAATGGCATACAAAAACTTATTATACTTTCCGGAATGTCGGTTATTGGGAAAATATATTTCATTGAAAAGATACATTTTATTTCAGTGTATTATTAAAATATAATTATAGATACTTTACAAAGCTAAATCGGCAATAAATTTTTTATTCTTATCTTTGGTTGGCAAACCTAGCCCAAATGACACCAATTCAAAATATTTTGAATTTCTTTAGCTTTTAGTTTATGTAGTTTTAATAATATTCTATTTACTTAATATTGTTATTATCATTTTGGATTTTCCTAAACAAATTCAGCAAGATGGCTAAAGAAGTTACAATGTGCACAGTGAATATCGTTCACTTACAATATATTTAATTAATTTTTAAAAAACTAATTGTTAATTATTTACCTTTGACAATGTTTCTCAGCAATTTATACCTTGATGTTTTAGCAACTCCAAAAATGGAGCCCTGTGAAAGATTCAGCGGGCGCCGCAACTGTGCCGCCGCAGGTCGGCTACTGCTTCCACACGCCGAAGAAGCACCCTTGGAGACCAATCATGGGTTTCGAAGAGATTGAAGTTACGCCGATGTGAGGATCAACCAACATGCAGTATTAAGCTATTGATCGCAATATCTTTTTTTTAACGCAAAACATAAGATTTTTAAAATTCATTTATTATAGTCTTTTAAAGTACGAAAAGTGAAATCTATAAAAGATCCTAAAAATGGCCCAAAAACCTCTCAAAGAATATCCAACATGATGTTTCTTCTAATCAATCAGGCCATCTCAACCGATCACCAATACGATGGTGGACCCGTGCTATACGCCGGCTGGCATGGCGGCGGAACCCCTCCGCTTCCCCAACCTGGTCACCGGCTTCGACCGCAGCCCCGAGCATGCTGCTAGAGCTGCTTTGTACACGAGGTAAGACCTCACTCCTTTTTAAGTATTTGATCTACAAGACCTAGTGATGCGGACAAAAACGAGTTCAAAATTGTGTTTAAATTTTTTTTAATAATAATTAAGCTAGTATATGTAGTTATTATTACACTTACTAAAATTATGCAGGTACACCCAATACGAGTGGAACCAAAACAGCATAAAGAATTACAACGAGTCCGACGCCAAGAGGAACTTCTCGGAGCGCGTCAGGAATGACATCATGAGGATGCTTCGGTAAGAAACGGTTTAATGAAACATTTTGATGCTTATACAAAAAATATATATATCGGTACTACTAGATTATGAGGCATGAAATTAAAAAAATAAAGTTGTTCCTTATCTATATTCGGATACATTTTAGAGAGACCGACGAAATTGGCACGCAGGGACAGAGAGACTCCGGCAGGCGTATTGGAGAACGCATCACAGATACAACATTCTGGAGGAATGAGGTACACAAATACACTTTTATTGACCATTTCTTAAATCAATTTTGGTAAAATAATATAATTTTCTTTATTTTCAACACTTTTCAGGTTGTGCGATGATCATAGTGGCAATGATTTAATCGAATAGTCGAAAATTGTTCTGTGACTAAACAAAATTGGTCAACTTATTATTCTTTAATAGGTGTCGATTGAAATGGAGCGCCTGGTGTCCACCTGTGAGAAACTGAATGATATGCGACGGCAGTTGGAAAGGGCTGTGGCCGGAATCGAAGGACCATTGCATATTGTTCAAGAGTGTCTCTACCATAGAGAGAAGAGACAGGGTATGGCTTCTCTAACAGTTAAAAAACACCTTTCGTCTGTTTTCGATAATTTAAAAAGAAAAACAAATTTAAGAAATGGTGTAACAATACCTTTTTCTAAATTTGTTTTTTTTTTAGTGCCCAGCATATGCAATATGCCTATATTACTATATTGGTTCTATATTTGCTGCCTTCAGCAATCTTAATTAAAAATATCTTCCCGCCAGGACTGGAGCAAGTCCACGACACAGTCGAGCAGAGTCTTCTCAAAGAAGTGGCCATTCTGAGAGAAAGCCAAGAGAAATTCAAGAACATGCTGGAGAAGGTAAAAACCTGACTATTTCTCGCTCCCAGACCACCATATTTATGAGTTTTTCATCTTCCAGGTCCGGCAGCAGTCGAAGAACTGCCGAGCGACTCAAAATGAATTGGAGTGCGACATGAGGAACAAGGAATACGCTCTCGGTATCGACTCCATGTGCCATCAGCTGAACAATTTTTCGAAGGTAACATTATGTTATTTCCTAATGTTAATTTATTACAAGCATACCTTATGATTTTGCTGAAGACATATTTTGTTTGTATAAATAAGGGCCAATGTTTGGTACAAAATATACTTACAGTATATACATACATCAATACACTCACAGTATACGAGTAGGTACGTTTATTTTCTGTGGTCTTTCAAAAGCATAGTATGCTTTTGAAAGACCACAGAGTGTTAGTCCTTCAAAAAACCATCTAAATTGTAACTGACCTGCCTTAAAACACTAACGACAGCTAAACTTTAATGCATAAACAAACAACAAGTAATTAAATTTAAAATCCCCCCAACCAACACACACGTAAAACCACCAACAAGTACCTAATTAAATTAAAAATTCCCCGATCCGACATCCACGTAAAACTTTAAACACCCCACTTTTTGCTTTGGAGGTTAAAAATATAGCTAAGAACACTCTCGATTAAGTCACCATTCTAACAAAAAAGTATTATCCAAATCGGTTCACCCGTTTGAGAGCTATGATGCCACATACATAATGACACACACTCACACCCAAGTCAAACTTATAACATCCCTCTTTTTGGTCGGGGGTCATAAACTAAAAGTATTATGTATGTATCGTGAAGGGGCTACAATTCTACGCGGGCATCGAGCGCTACGACCCGTCGGTGTGCGACACGCAGCGCTGGGCCGCCGCCAGCGCCGCCACGCTGCAGCGCTCGCAGTCCGAGCGCGCCAAAGCTATCCAGATGCTGAGCGGTGAGTTGCTCCTTCGTTTATTTAGTTTGAAGTTTAGTTGTAAGTAGTATTAAGACGATTTTATAACAACGCCTTCACACAACGACTATCTAAGGAATATCAGTAAGAGGATCAATAGAACATTTACAGGTACTTTTTGTATTTAGACGACATAATAATAATGCCCACTCACAATGACGATCCAACAACTTAAAATAGAGCCCTATAGGTCCTTGAGTTAAATTCACGCATTAAACATACAAATCTCATTTTGACAATCGCCAACCAATCTGCACAACGCTAAAACACGGAGGGCCATAGCAGTTTCCTTTTCCTCACAAAATCGTCAAATATTAAAAAATGAATAGCTGTCTAACTCTGTACGAAACAATTCCAGCCCACGGCCCATGTTTAAAAAACTACAGGTTTAATCTTAGAATTTGTCATGATCTGTCCAACAGACGCGGAAAACATGATCAACGTGGCTGCGACGGAGATCTGGGATCAATGGAGTAACAGCAACAGTGCGTTCACGCGCCGTATCGCCGAAACCATCGAGATCAAGAACAAACTGCAGCTCCACCTGCACAAGGTATGTCTTTGCTCCATCCGGCTCGAAGGACCTATTATATTTTGTCAATAATCATATGTACAATGGGTACAGTAACATTTTATTTCGTGCAAGGTGAACTGTATGAAATGAGAGTATGGATATCAAATAAACACAAGATTATATCTTGGCAAACCACTGTCGCAATCTATTGTGCGTTAATTTGCATACTTTTGCTATAACGGTTGCGATATTCATAAATATATATCAAACGTGTAAAAACAAACAACAATCAGTATTCCAACAAATGTATGTGTCCTCAGGTCCAACAAGAGATCTTCGACATCGAGAAAACGTTGGAGCTGCTGAACAAAGCCATAGAAGACAAGCTGCAGCCCATGAAGGTGGCCCACACCCGGCTCCAGGCCAGGACCAATCGCCCGCACCTCGAGAAGACGAGGGACGAGGCGCAGAATAGGTGTGTATAAATAAATAAATATATATAGGGACATATCATAGATTGTTTGCGAGATTAGCGTGACTTGGGTTATGGGATATTTAATGTGTATTATATTGTATTTTACAACGACTCTCAATTTTCTTTCTTGACTAGAATGGGGAATTCTCAGAAGCGGACAAGTTTGTAAACGAATACGCTTGTGCCGCGGAGGTGTTTTTGGTAAAACAGACCTTCCAGTAAAATTTAGTTCTGTCTAAATACTCTTATTAATATATATTTGCAAACAAAACGGTAGGCTCGTTCAGCAGCAAAATAAAAATGTCTGAACGGCAACAATTATCTTTCCCGATTTATGCGTGGAATTATCTTCTCCCAAGACTGGTGAAGGAAGTGTGCGACCTCCACGAGACGATGGAGACGCTGCGCAGCAAGATCGCGACGGCGGAGGGCACGCACCAGACGCTGCTGGGCGTGCGCGCCGGCCTGGAGGCCGACCTGCGGAGCAAGAGCGCCGCGCTCTTCATAGACCGCGACCAGTGCATGGGGCTGCGCCGCGGGTACCCCGTCACCGCCGCCATCAAGTCTTAGTCGTTGTGATGTTGGATAAATTTAAATAAACGTGTAACTAATGGTTTTTGTTTTATTTATCTCTTTTTTCCTGCACAGATTGTAAAGTCTAACAAGATGTAGGGTTAGAAACAAGGGATTTTTTTTAGAAGCGATGAAAAAGCCACTTTTCACTGTATCTGAATCTCTATTTTTCTTCTTATTTTAAATTCATAAGATTTTGCATGCCTAGATAGGTTAAAGTAGCTACCATTCTTGTTATTTCAACCATCTGTATACACTGTACTTCATTGCAAATACATATATCATTCATTCATTCTATTCCACAAATAAGCCAATGAGCTGCGTGGTCTTTCGATACTGTTTGCTCTCTCCTCTAACTCGTAACCTTGTTGACAAAAGACGTTTACGTATTAGGTATCATTTAGGGTGAGGCCAAACGGACGTATATTTTGAGTAACGTTTGGTCGGGAAATTATTACACTAGCTTCGAAAGAAAACTGACAAATTTTGCCCCTAACTTATGAATTGTACCATTGATCAGCTCTGAAGCTCCTATATGAAAGCTTTAGATAATAGTTGTTGCAATTTTGTCGAAAACAAAGCATCCATCGCTCACATTTAAAAATAACACGAAATAAAAAAAATAACAGTTTATTTCATCTATTAAAACTTATTAATAGTCACGTCGACATGATTTGCAATTAAATCATTATTTCATTTAACTAAATTTTAACTTTCTAACACAACTTCACAGCATCACACATCAAAAACTACACATATAGTTTTTCTGAATTGTGTTTTGCAAGTGCATAACAAGTGATATTTATATAAACAGTAACGAAAATATCACACACACATGCTACCTTAGTATCTGTAACTTAAATGCCTCATTGCTTCACATAAGAAGGTACCGGTAGTTTCATTCCCTGCTTAGCCTCGAAGAATGTATATGACAGGACTATCTCATCAACATATTCCATCTTTGGGTCATCCATAAATTCAGGGTCTATGTAGAAGAATACTGGCATGTCAACCTAAAAATAACTTTGTATTCATAAGCCTAATACTTATAAATATACCTTGTTTTTTTGACTCAGCCGATTTAGCACTTCACTAAAATATGTATCGTGAATTATTATTAGGTACAAAATTAAAGAAAAAAAAAACTGGCCGAATTGAGAACCACTTTCTTTTTGAAGTTGGTTAAAAATATTGCTATTACTACATAGTATCAAACAAAGTCGCTTTCCGCCGTCTGTCCATATGGATGCTTAGATCTTTAAAACTATGTACTGGATTTTGATGTGTTTTTTTATAATGAATATGGTGATTAACGAGGAAGGTTTATAAACTCAGGTGAAGCTGAGGCGGGACGCTAGTTGAATATGTAATTACCTGTTCATGGGGATTCAACTGCTGCTCCTCAAAGCAAAAGCACTGGATCTTGTTGAAGTACTGTCCAGCTTCAAACGGCACTACATTGTACGTACTAATGCCAGTCACAGGTTTGTGTGTAGGGTTACGGGCAGTGTAGAATGCTAGAGCCGTTTCACCAGGAACTACCTGTAAATTGTGCATGGAAATTGTACATTCAAGAGTAGTAAATTAGGATTCCACCTTCCACAATGAATGGGCCGGCTCGTCCGGGGAAGTACTGCACTCCCACAGAAGACCGACGCCTGAATGGCGGCTATCAGCCACCATGCTCCATCCGGTGAGTGGGACAGCCAGAGGCCTAACTTTCCCAAATGGGGAGGGCGGAGGTTTTTTATAGGCCGGCAACGCTTCTGTAACCCCGCGGGTGTTGCAATTGTTTATGGGTGGGGGTGATAACATCTCATGACCCGCCTGCTTGGTTGCCTCCTCTGACATAAAAAAAACATGTAGTAGATGCATATTCATATCTTACAAATTGAAAGTCCATTGTTCAATTCATGGATAATATATATGAATAAATATATAACACAGATTGTGTTAGCCCCAAAGTAAGTGAGACTTGTGTTAAGTTATTATAACTTTACAATGCAAAATTTTATAATTTTAACAAATCATGTATAAATGAACATCCCAGATCCAGCTAATCAGAAAAAGATTGTTTACCATCTCAACCTAAACAGAAATTGAACATGGCTCCCGGCAGACTGGGCAATATTCATTCTTATCTAGAGTTAATAGTATGAAACAGTCCAATTTAATAACTAACTGTAATATCACTCTGCTGAGGTTTAAAATTCCACTGCATAGAAGAAGCTACATCTGCATTGAACCTGATCTTAATGGGCCTCTCTTTCACAGCTGACATTTTGCTCACTGTATCATCTGGCTCTGCTTGACCGGTTGTGCCTCCATAGCTGTAAGCCTGAAATACAATTTAGATATAACTAAATAACCTAACAATGATTACTCTATTTTCCAAGATAACTTTTATCAGTAAATCTTAATCAGTTTATGGATTACCAGTCTTTTAATGATAACAAACACTTATTTTTTAACTAGCTTTTTCCCGCGGTATCGCTCGCGTCCTTTAGTTCCCAATCCCATGGGAATTTTGTATAATCCCGTCTTAGCAAACACTAACGTCCATGCAAAATCTAAGATCGCTATCATTTGTAGTTTCTTCGATTTCGTGCTGGGTGAGTGTTTTTCGATTTTATATACATAGATAGAGGTAGTTAAATTTTGTGAAAAGTTATGACAAAAGTGTTCTTACCTGACAAAATATTCTGTACAATGGCACTGCAGCATAACTTAAACCCACAGTCATGACACCCAGGGCAATAACATAATTGAGTGTAGACTTAATATTCTTTTTCTGGTCGTGAGCATTTCGTATAAGTACAACATTTCGTAAAGCTTTGGTTGGTGCTAAAAGCGGTAGTGAATGTCTATAAATACTACTCTTAAATGTATTTGAGTAACATCTAGATGACCAAAGCAAACGGTTCATTTTAATTTGTGATGATATTATATTAAATAAACATTATTTCTAATGAAAATAATCTTGCAAGAGGTACATAGCCCCAATTTTTCTATAGTGACTAAAATATGTCAATGTCATTGTAAGCTTTGACAGCAATTAAATGGCATAGCAGGGTTAGCCATTATATTAAAAAAAACTGAATCGCCATCACTTCCCTAAGATCTGAATATTCTTATCCTTCTAGTCAGTTCATGCTTCTTATTTTCTTGGGTTTGATTTTAATAAAGCTTAATATAATAAAAGTTTTGGTAGAACTGAAATCTGATCCACATTGTTTAATTTTTTTGTTCAGGAAGCATTTTGCTGTCTGGAATTAATGACAGAACAGATTGTTAAAAAAAATATTGTAACGCGGCAAATTTGAATAGCACAGTGATTATCACGAATGAAGCCACGGAGTTTGAACTTTAGTGTAGTCAACTTCATAAAGTTACCCTACACTGGTATCTATGCTGTTGTGACAAGTGGCGAATTTGCAATAAATATGGGTAAGTTGATATGCTGTATTGATATGCTGTCTGTACATATTTTAACTTTTACGAGCCATACAAAAGTGATTAAAATAATCATCAGAATTAAAATTTTTACTTTTCATTGAATTTTGTCAAATGCGAAAGATCAAAGTAACTGAAATTATTACTTAATTGACTAAATCGACCTCATGTGTGGTCTTGGTAAGGGGTAAATTTACCATTTATGTTTATCTATTATGTTTAACTTCACATCTTATAGAAATAAAAACAACAAGTAAGACTTTACAAGTAATTTAACTTTTAATATCACATTTTATTGTAAAATTATATATTTTATGCTGGTGCATCATCGTTTGTATTCTACCGACATTAATTTGTGTTTCGTCTTGATGTGCGCGTCAGTGTGCGTTTTCTGATAGGCTTTGTAGGTGCAGTCGAGGAAGGGGCATCGGAACATGGGCTCCTTGCCGCACTCATAAGTCACGTGCCTTCTATACGTACTCTTATGCCTGTACTTGCGTTTACACTTTTCACATTCATACGACATGTCGTACTGCGACCAATAGTTTTTTGTCTTCATTGGCACAATCGGCATCATGTTCTGTATCATCGATTTAAAAAAGTCCACTTCACCTGCAACAATGAGAAGCATCTAAAAATTAGAAGTAACGCCATGAAACTACTTTTTGGTAGATTTCGGATCGTAGCGTTAGCACTGCAAGATAAATTGTATAGACCTTAGATGTTGATGCCTATGTGATCCACTCAACTTGAAGCAGATTTTTATTGGTTAGTATATAATTGTTTGTATATTTATTTGTGAGAAAACTATGATCCGTAACCTAGATTTAAATTTACATTGTACTCTACCTTTCATTATTCTTAACAAGTTAACATCGCAATTTTCTGCTATAAGTAATAATAGAGCGGAAAGGATAACTATTTTCAGACAAACAAATTGATATTGTATCGAGAACATTTATTTCACATGCATAATCCAATTTAAAAAAGAACAAACGCAAACACACTCCATGTCACTGAAAAATAAAATTACATCAAACAATAATGAAAAGACACAACACTTGTGCTATTTCCTTTAACGTAACATTAGCATAGAATAGGCATCTGATTTGGCAAGATTGGTTCATAAATTTTATTTGGCCGAAGAAAAATACAAAATAAGTATTATACTTATTTGTACATTATAACTAAGAAAAAACACAAGGTGAAATAGGGGCGCCTCTTAACAAAAATGAATAACAAAAATTACTAAAAACAATAATGGTATTTTTTTCTTCATATTAAAATAATAGTCAAAGGCGCCACTTATCTGTATTGCCATATCCTCATCAAGAAACTAGTATTAAATTTATTTGGCACTTAGTGGCAAAACATATTTATAACTAACAAGGCACTTTAATTATTTGGTAACTTTCAATTAACATAATAAATATAATATATAGGTATTGTTTTTTAAATACTTTGTTCTAAGGTACTTGAAGTATACATCAACGTATTTTAAAATCTTTAGTAGATACGTGTAAGACAAATATATCGACACAAGGCAAGGTGTAATTCTTGAAACCAGCATTATCTAAGGACAGAAGAATTACGTAAGAGGTCTCAACTTGATATTGTCTTCATAATATAAAATCCATTTTATAATAATTAACAATTACTTGACACTAATACTGGGCAACTTTTTAAACACACAAATATTATATCGATCATTATTTTCCTGATCAGACAAAATAGGTAAGAATGACAGAAAAAAAAGAAAATTTATTTTCCGCCTCATTATTATGTTGATAGTTTCAGTGATTAAAATTAATTTGTAAATCTGGCGAGTGGCTATAACTTCAACCAGTTCAAGCATTATTAAGGCCTATCCACACAACAGTGCTGGCACGAACCGTATCCGTATCCGTCAGTATCAGTGAAAAATGATATTGTAGCATACATTTTGTATGACGCCATTCGTACTCGTCAGTGACGTTCAGTGATACTGAACGACTCTTGTCACTGATGAGTGCCGGCACTGTTGTGTGCGGATAGGCCTTAATACCTCGCATTATAATATTCTTAAATTCCTGATCTTTCACAGGGTCCTATCTTCACAGGCGTGATGATAGTGTGAAGAGTAAATAATTAAACCAAATAGAGCCCAGTTGAATTTTCTGATATAACATTTCGTTCATACATGTCACGACCGTAGCAAGTCGAAAAATGTAGTCTGCTTTTTTTCTACCCCTATGGGAAAAAGATGATCATATGTTATGTACATACATATAGCATATTATAAACAATCCGGAATTTAAGGTATTTCTTTTTAACTAATAAATAAGCCAACATTTCAGGAAAATAGCTTAACTATGTGGTGGGTATTCGGTTTAGTTGACTTAATAACTACTCTCTACACTTATACATTACGTAATAAACACTCAACACTTTATATGAAAAATCTTAGCTGCCTCTTTATCGCTGTTAGATTTCTTAAAATATACATAATTTACTTAACAAATAACAATATATTTATAATTAATGTAGGCACTACACTCTTAACACTATGAATCGACTGACAGATTCTTTGGTTTAAATATTGCATGATTGAAGATTTGAACTCGTAAGGTAACTTAAAATAACAGTAACAAATGCAAAAAATATAATATTTAAATATAATTATTAAAAACAGGAATACTGTGCCCGTAATACAAAAAAAGTTTCAAAACGTCTGGCATTTTCTTTGGTAACAAGGAACACGCTAAAACATTAATAACAAAACAAGAAAATATAACAATACTTTTACATGGTTAATTATTATGCATATAAGTTGTCTCTTAAGAAACTATTTTTATTACGTATCTAAGGATGTATTTTCTCAGAAAATAGTATGCAGTATAACGATTCGCATATCAAAAATAGCTGCTATTTTATTACCAAATCTGGTACAAGTCTTATTGTTTTTAGTTTCAAACTACCAAATCTTTTAAGATTCCTTTAGATTTAATCTCATTTTTTCCACAGAAGGTACTTTTTTTTTTTTTTAAACGGCATACTGTTAATTCGATTCATGGAGCAATACTGACTAAAAATCATTCAATGACATGTAGTTAGGGTTGCCAGATGGCCGGGATTGTCTCGGAATTTTACGTGTTGTCCCGTGTCCAGTAATTTTACTTTGCTGTCCCGGAATGAAAAAATACTAGTTTTTTTTTTCATAAGGTTATGATAATATGCAAAAGTCAAACCAAACATATGTAGCATGCTCACGCTGCGTTATGTGAACGAGGGGAGAGGTGAGCGGCTAGCTTCGCGTCGCCTGTCGAGTCGCCACTCGCACTCCGCGCTCTCATTCCTACTTAGTTTAGTCTCCGACTGCAGACCAAAACTCTGATTCCGTTCGTTGCCCCAGGAATGTCTAGTAAATAATCAGCCGGGATCTGGCAACCCTACTTACAGTCCAGAGTTAAATTTTTATCAATTTTGCATCATTGCTGTCTTGTTATCACATCACAAGAATATTTGAAGACTATGAAATAATATTTTTAACAAGTAGATTTTTCCGTTTTCATAAAACTATCATAATTATTTCCACTACAATTTAAATTTGAAACAATGATAATCCGAGGGTCTGTAAGGCTAGACTATGTACTATATAGAGAGTACATTTTTACTCTCTATACAGTACATACCATTACAATTATATATTTTTTTAATTAACCCAATACAACAAAGTAATTTGTGTTGAATTAATTTTGGTTATTACTACTAAATCTTGGGAGACAACGTGACTCGATTTACTCTGTATTTTTACCCTACTGCGGCAGAAGGAGGGTTATGTTTTTATATACAAAAGAATTTTAAAAACAAATAAATAGGTATGTATCTTGAAATAAAATATATTTGGGTAGGTTGATGTACCGTTCGCCTTACAAGCCCCAACATATATAACTTTTAAACGCTTACGTTTAACGATATTTTTTAGGACAGTTGCGTTTAAAAATTGTATATTTGATTACGACACGGAAAATTTTTAGTTAATAACTCAATTGGAAACTAAATTAGATTAACTGTTTGAATTTTTGTGCAATGTCTTTTGCCGAGGAATCTCACCAGCATCTTCTTCGAAGTTTTCCTTTAAGTAATCCGTCCTCTTCATGCGATTGGAAACATCTTTTGATAGGCTGTAAAAGAAAATATATTTGATTATACATAAATGTATCATATAATTCTTGTGCTCTTTTCTGTACAGTTTTTTTTTTATATTTCAAACTAAGTGCATGCTTTATATAATATGAAAGCTGATGACGAATTTGCCCCTCATTAACAGTCATTAAAACTACGTTATTGTGTGCGATTTTCAGTGAAGTTAAGTGATAGTACAAATATCCCCGTATCAGTCTTTGTGACCCAAAATATATTCCACGTTTTCGAATAATTCCAATCCGTTTGATCGGTAAAAAAAAAGGTACGCCAACAAAATTAGTAATTTAGTAACGTTAGTAGATATTCCCCAGTTCCCGCTGATAGCTCTGTTAGTTGGTTAATTGTTATCTTTAGTCTGATGTTGTACTGACATTGTGAAACGGCAGTCATTCCGACACGAAATCCACCTTCTCCGGCAAGTCTTTATGTAGATGGCGTTCGTGCAGCAAAAGATTGTGCTTCTGATAGGCGCGGTACACACAGTAGGGGCACTTGAAACTAGGCTGTTTCCGGCATTCGTACTTTATATGCCGCTGCAGGGAGCCTTTATGTTTGTACTTGTTCCCGCAGTCGACGCACTCGTACAGTGTCCACCCGGCCTTACTGCTGCTCAACCCGGGATTACCATAACCCATTATATAAGGAGAGAAAAACTGTGCAACTGAAATTAAAACGCAAATAAAATAAATACGTGCAATGACACCAAGCTACCACCGCACTGTGAAAGCCAAGCCACCTTAGGAAAATAATGTGCTACTATACGAAAGCAAGAGGATAATGCACCATGTCTCCCATTAATTTGCTTTGGAACTAGTGGTATTATTCTAGAACTAATCTGTATCTAGCGTCCAGAGCATGCAACCTGTAGATACATGTAGGGAACTAGAATACTAGAAAACTGTATAGATCCATCCCGTTATTAGACGAATGACATTAATATGTAACAATATTGGTTAGTTTTAATTTTAACATGCAATATTAAGTCGACGAAATAAAATTAATTTGCATTTTTTGTTTTTTTTTTTAAATTCTATTTCATCCAGGTCCCATTCATAATAAAATACGCCAAAATATTCAACCATGTATTTGATTGAAACGAATCCTTATCAAGAATAGCAACTTTATTATAAAATACAAAAAAAGGTTATAAAAATACAATCAAATGCATTTAATCACTGTAACTTCGTATTGGCAGATTACAATGTACGAATGGTCTACATAACTAGGTACAAATATTCTAGGCAGCAATTCCTACTACAAAGTAACTAGGTTTTGTTCACAGGGGCTTGACGCATAATGTGCACTTCTCAAAATGAAGACCAGAGGTTCCCAAACTTATATTGTGTACTGCCCACTTTGAGAGAGAATAAATTATTTTTTAACGTCCCCATTTTCACCTACTTAAAAACCACTTTTCTACACAACGCCCCCATTTTTTTCTGGGTCACTTACAAGGAAGGGGGAGTTATAGTCCACTTTTAGAAAAGCTGATGTAGATTTACAAAAAGAAATAGACAAAGTGACATAAAACAAATGGCTTTTGTCGTTCTTGATATGGCAAATATTCAGATTCCGGGCAGTATCAGTTATGCTTAGTACACTTCTGCGTCAACCCTTTTAAAATCATCACTTCGGTCTTTATACTGTTGCGGTTCTACTAACTACTTGTAATACATAGAGTTCTGTATAAAAATATTTAGATTTATCGATTAGAAAATAAGAAATATTTATTTTGATTAATTTCCGACGTGATTTAGTAAAATAATTCAACTGAAGACTGGACAACATCAACAGTTAACACGTATTCAACAGTCCGTCAAAATCACAACCTAGAAATTTTGTATAAAATACGAAGAATTATTTCAACTCATCTTTTAAACGGGAACATTTTAAAACCTAATGACTAACGTTTGAAAGGCACTTAGTTTTTATACTGACAAGATTTATATGGTTGTTTGTACTCGAGAACATTGTTACATTTTGATTGCATGATGGTAACTCCAGCGGATACATCTAATGTGGTAAGTTGTAGGCAAATTCACGCGATTTTCGCTCCATTTTTTTCTTTTTTTTTTT
>JADGIL010016549.1:4952-14966 GCA_020352625.1 Cactoblastis cactorum
TTATAATATTAGTAGGATAAACTTTAAGTACTTAAAACTACTTTTTCGGTGCGTTCAAATATTATTTCCTGATAACAATGCAGTTTTCACTAATAAATAGATAATTTCTTCTAGAAAGTTTTCACAGTAATACAAATAACGATACCTTATAAAGAGGGTCGCTTGTATCAAATGAAACATTGAAATAGTATTCCACATTTTTCAATTCCCTAAATAGGGCACAACAATCCTATGCCCAAAGTACGTACATCTTATCTAATCCTTATTTCACCTTCCGGGTAAAACTTCCTTCATGGCGCGTAACAAAAGAAAGTTTCCCATAGAGAATTCTCACTTTTCGCCCTAGAGAATTATATGCGTTATGAATAGTTAATATCTTGGTGGAGCCGTTTTCACATAAATTGTCTGTGGTTTATGATACTCTTTACGGTTCGTGATTGTAAACAATGATGGCGAATTGTTTTATAAAAGGCTCGACATATGTAATTACGGAGTTTCAACAACTCATGTGATTTTTGAATAAGGTCTCTAGAGAATTTTATTTTATCTTGTTTTGTCACGAGATGTTAAGTTATCACCNNAGACAACTACAACATCCGCGGGGTTACAGAAGCGTTGCCGGCCTATAAAAGAAGTTGAGCCTCCGGCTCTCCCACTCACCGGACAGAGCATGGGCTGGTTTACATAATATTAATAAGTATTAATTATTTGACTCTACATGACAAAATAAAACTTTAATTAATAATCTATACCATTATTAAACCTTAACAAAATACAAAAAAATAACAAACTAAACTTAAAATTAAAAGGACTATATAAAAAAGTTAAATTATAATATCCTAAAAGGTAGTAATCATATGTATATAGGAAAGCTTATAAAACTATAAATATATCAACGAGGCGGATATCAGTACCGCAAGGAGGGAATTTCATTCCTTACCTCTCAATATTTAAAACGCCATTTTCTTAAGCAAACTATTATAAAATGCTGTTTTGTGTAAATGCGATGTCATGAGGTAAAATAAGTCTCTGTGAGCCGATGCCAGTAGGGGGCGGTATCGCGATCGCTACTTTGGTCACTCGATTTCTTATCACTTCACTTCACACAGTCGTGAGAAAGATGTGACTTTAGTACGAGCTTTTCCATATTCTTTCTATGGAGTAATGACATTTTAAAAGCATGTGAAACGGTTCATTTTGAATCCAATATCATATTATGCGTATCGGGTGCTGATGAGGCTAATATTTTTTTTTATGTTAGAGGGAGGCAAACTAGCTGGCGGGTCATGTGATGTTAAGTGATCACCGCCGCTCATAGACAACTGCAACACCCGCGGGGTCACAGAAGCGTTGCCGGCCTATAAAAATCTCCCCAAATGGAGAGGGCGGGGAAGTTGAGCCTCCGGCTGTCCCACTCACCGGACGGAGCATGGCGGCTGATAGCCGCCATTCAGGCGTCGGTCTTCTGTGGGAGTGTGGTACTTCCCCGGACGAGTCGGCGCATTCATGCTGCAGGCTCATACTACTAGAAAGTTTCTTAAACATTTCAGTAAAACGCTTGAGTAGCATTGTTTAGATGATAGCGGCTAGGTTTGACTGTCCATATTCCTAGTCTATTGTATTATAATGAGCTAAATGTTCCCAAAAATGTGATTAAAATATCACTTACATTTCAAATAAAACAACAAGATTTCTTTTTTTACGTATAAGAAAGAATTAGTTCGTTATTATTTCCTACTAGCTTATGCCCACGATTAATATCTCGGCTCAATTAAAGGCCAAGGCATCAAGATGTAACTTACGCTATATCCTTCTGCTGTGGTGACTTCAACTTTTAAATAAATTTAAAAAAAATTGTTGCTGGTGGTATTTCTCCCGTGGATTTAAATATTTATTGTCAATATATCCGAAAAAAATTCGTAGTATAACAAAAACTTTAAGTAAAAACCAGAATTTAACATACGATCGACTTTTGTGAATTAGAATCGAGTTTTAGTGGTAACGTCAAAGCTTTGAAAAGCAACCATACTGACTAGTATCATTCCTGATTCACCATAATATTGCTTTATTAAAATTTAAAGCAATATTATTGTCGTTGCTTTTTGGAGAATTTAAGGAAAGATTTTTTATGAATGAATGAATGAAACTTTAGTTGCGTTTGAAAAGGGTACACATAATAGGNNTTTTACAAAATAAAGATCTCCAGTTCAACCATTGTCAACAGTATGCAATTATCATCTAATATTACATATAAAAAACTAAACTGGACTTTACGATATAAAAATGATATATAAAATTAATTAAATAATGTATTTTTTATGTATTTGGTCAATTTATGAGCAAGGACAATTAAATACAGAGATCAAAAAAGTGAGCCTTAAGAAACCTAAAATAAAGAGTTTGAATTATTTTAAAAAGTTATGTAATTTACTAGCGAACCCCGGCTTTGCACGGGTTTAAAAACCTTCCTTATAAATCACCCTATCTATAAAAAACCCGCATCAAAATCCGTTGCGTAGTTATAAAGATCTAAACATACATAGGGATAGACAGCGGAAAGCAACTGTTTTATACTATTTAATGATTATCCGATGCTATTTAACTCCAGTTCCAATGTAAGATTGAAATATATAAATAAAAACCAATTTTATACACTTTTTATCCTGCAAGTGCATTTATTAAAATTTGTTTCGTACCGAACTAGGAACATGGTAATTCGTCACGGTCAGCGTATCGAGCGGTGGCGTGACTGGACCCTCATTAACATAAAACGGCTGCTTCGAGCGGGTGTGATGAGGGCGTACTCAAGTTTACAGGAGAAGTCAAAACTTTCGTTATGTCTTATTCATAAAAACTGTCTTAAAGATGAGATTATTAAGAGATAATTATGAGTAATAATTAACAAGAAGCGCGACATTTTAAGGGCGTGAAGAAATACTAAATTGATTATAATAAGCTGTACCGACCCCACATAGATTAGGATAAATGTTGTAGGACAATGACATAAAATCTTTGCAGATTTCCAAATTTTCATGAAATGAAACTACTCGGAATTTCTAATAGATTTTTTACAGTTTACGTTATCCCTCAAGGCAAAACTTGAGCGATGTTAAAAATTATGCGTCTGCATTCAACTGAGGAAATTAATCACACTTATTTTTTCTACTTATTTTATAACTGTGCATACTTTTGTTTTTATTACATATTTTTATTTATTCAATATTTTGTTTTTCCAAACTTCAATCCTCTGCAATATTGTAATTGATATATAGAAAATAATTGATTATTTGACATTTCTTTTGTCTAACATTGAGGAATGTAATTTAGCTAAAAGTTCCTTGTATGGTCGTTATCATTAGTGTAGTTTATCGGGAATCATTTAGCCGATCCCCTACTAATTTCCGATGTAAGCGATATTCCGCTAACCTTCTGTAAAGCTACCCGGATTTCTTGTTCGCAAAAAGTCTGGAACATCAAACTTTAAACTTTTGAGTTGTTTAATGGCATGAAGTAGAATAATATAGAACAAAACATAAAATAAAAAAATGTTTGCTTGCAAATGAATAATTTTATTTCAAACTCATGCACTCATTATACTCACTCAAAATCAGGCATTCTCCAAGCTCTTAAACTTCATCACTGCTTATGGTGGAATTGAAATCAAACGCACCCAAGTCCAAAAAATATATCCCTCTTTGCAATAAAAAAGTCCCACGTTGGGCGCCAATGACAGTTAAATCTACCAAAAAACTAAGTACTATTATTATCAATACAAACATTAAGTTATTTTTTAAGAATAACCAATAAAAACTTTGTTGTGTTTAAATCAAATTAAAACATATTGTTGTAACATTTAATCGTGATAATTTTTATTGCCTTTCCCGCGCTATGGCGACGTGCGTTGCGCCATGACCTTGAAGACGTTAATATAGGTAAATGGGTAACAACAACGTACTCATTAGCTGTTATATTGTTATTTCCACTGTACCATTAGGTAAATAATAGCGTCGACATGATTTCATGCGAAAAATAGAAATAGTACAATGAGATAATCATTGTACTGTACACCTGTATTTTTTTATTGTAACAATTCGATCAAAATGTACCAAAATTTTAGAAGTTTGTAGCTTCATTAANNTTAAGCCACTAAAAAATATAAATACTATTTGAAAACGATGTATGATTTTGTTATAAAAAACAAACATATTTTTGTATACTTAGATTATTTTTCAAGATACAAAATATGACTGTAAGTTCTATTAGCCGACAGCAGATGTCAATGTGGTACAACCAACCCTATTCCAAACGTTAAGAACAAAATGAACAAAATAATTTATTGTAATATCAATGCTAATGTTATTGTAATAAAGTTGATATTAGCTTATCCACAGACCCGGTCAGGTTAACCAACATTACGATAAGAAAAAAAACATTAACTAAAACAAGCAACATAAAAAACACAAGGCAACTTACGTGCAATAAAAGGCGTTTTTGCACATACTTACGCGATTTATTAGTGGTGCATATGACCTTTTGTATCGACAACCCTTATTAGACCGCACACGCCACAAAAATTACACGTAACGCAATTCTTGGCACTCGATACAGCCCTAAAGAAATTGGTTCAGTAACAGTCTAGCCTCGCGTGCCGGTCGTCTCACCCGTCCTTTAAAATCACACAATGGCGGGAAAATAACACCCAGGAAAATACAGTTTGGACGTATAATCCTTTGTTTCTTTGCCTGTAGAAAAAAAAAATGTCTATGAACTTTGACGTTCCGTTTTCGAAAAGTGCTTCCAACGCTCGATTACAAAATGCTAATCAAGTTTTACGATTGTGATTTGATAACTGGTGTATTATTTTTTTTTCTTGATTATTATAAATAATTAACAATGATTCATAATAGAACTGTTTATATACTGCCAAATGAGCTGCTGCCGAAGCGGTACGACAACGATAATAGCGGGTAAGCTACATAACCTATAAATATCTAAAACGTCATAATAAAAGAAAAAACTAAATTTAATAAAATTAAATTTAAGACTATCGATTTTTTATTTCCCTTTTCTTGAATAATTGTACATATTTCTTAACATTGGATACCTACTTTATTACTGTCAATAACGGTTGCTTTTTAAATATAAGAAGGAGTATGATTTTTATAAAAGCACGCCGTGTCTTACTTTTTCTATCTAATTATGCATTAGGTTAAATTGATTTTATTAGGTTATGTCAATATTCTTTTGCTTTTTGTAACGTAAGGTCATGTGACTAAGTTATAAATTTGTTTCGAAGTTAATTCATTATATTGTACAATAGAATAAATATTGTATTTACACAACCATAAAACATATTAGTCACAGATTGTCAACCGAAATGCCACGGGCGAAACATAACCTCTAAAAGTAACTCTTAAATACTTGCGTACATGATTAGGAGAGAGTACTTTTCGACTTAAAAACCTATAATAATAATAACCTATAATATAAGTTTATTATAAAAGTGAATACATTTATGATAATAGGTAAAATATCAAATAAAAAAAATACAATAACATTTTCATAGTTACACGTTGGGCGCCAAATAAGCTTTATTGTTATAATACATAAATTTGATGTTATATTCAATAAATACATATATTTCATAGTTTTTTGCATAGTCAATCAAGGTTAAGGGCTTGAAACAATAATCCTTATAGGCGATGGACCAGCAACGTCGATCTCCATTCTACCAATAAGCCATCATTTTGCTGTAGTCTTCTACTTTTGGCGACGGCCGACGGCCTTTCGCGACTATGTCTTTTGACTATTTTCGTTGGATATGTCTACCCCGTAAGGAATAAAAACGTGATACCGTATCTGTAATATGAAAAGCGCTGTAGTTAATTACAGCAAGTCTGCCAGGTGAATTGGTTCATTGTATTTTTTTGTTTCTTTTAGTTTCAAGAGTTATTAAAATAGAATTTGTTTTTCATCTAGATACCCGGGTCAATCAGCGCTGCTAAGGTAAACAAAGCAATTTGTTTCAAACAAAATTACCGCATGCCTTTCACAAGACTACGTTATTTTGGTCTACGAATAAAAATTACTATATTTTATTTTAATCTAGCTTGCCCCCGCGACTTCAAACGAGTGTAAATAACTATTACCAATAAGTATGACGAATTCTAAGCGACATATCGAGATAAAGAAAAATGATGAGAGATTCTAAGTTACGATGCAATTATGAAAATCACATCAAATTTAATTCAGTGATTTTTGTCTGATACCCTACAGTTTTGCTTCTTCTGAGCCTTTAAAGACCTCTCTAATTACATTTTTTTTAATATCTTCTACGTACAGACGAAGTCCAGTTACAGATTTATTATATATACTAGTTTTCGCCCACGGCTTCGCCTGCATAGATTAACTTTTATATAGAAGTTTTTCACCCCTTTACACCTCTTTCGGGTTCGACACTACACTACACTACACTCTCCAAGGACCATACGAAATTTCAGCTAGTCACTCAGTAACGGAAAAGTTTTATAGATATAACATATAGATTATATCCATGGAAGATGTTATGTATCTTTTTATGCATATGACTTGCATGTGACCACTGCAGGGTTAAATGTTTGACCATATTTGACATCTAATAATGATGACGTCACAAATATTTGTCATACAAATTCTATATGTATAAAATTTGTAGTGGCTCCATTGTGCATCTGCACTATGGAGCCACTACTTGTAGTGGTGTGGAGCCTGCTGCTTGCTTTGTTAGCCTGTAGCATGAATGGGCCGGCTCGTCCGGGGAAGTACCACACTCCCACAGAAAACCGAGGCTGAATGGCGGCTATCAGACGCCATGCTCCGTCCGGTGAGTGGGAGAGCCGGAGGTCCAACTTATCAACCCTCCCCAAATGGGGAGGGCGGGTTTTTTACAGGCCAGCAACGCCTCTGGAGCTCAGCGGGTGTTGCAGTTTTCTATGAGCGGCTGTGATCACTTAGCATCTCGTGACCCGCCTGCACGTTTGCCTCCCTCTGACATAATAAAAAAACTTTGTTTTTAATATTTATTAAAACTTATTTAACTCAATGTCCACTACTCCATGGCATGGCCACAAAACCATCTATTGCGAGTTTTCTGCGTAACAAGAAGTTTGCATGTTCGCAAAAGTTAAACGTTTACTTAGTATGCGCATAACTTCTACTTACTCTTTATGCATAATCTGATTAAGTAATGTGCATGAACTAACTTTGTTAAGTCACTTTTTGCAATTGCGCATGCAAAATATTGCAAGTTGTACATATATTTATAATCATCTAGGTAAACAATGAATTCCGAAAAACTGTTTATTTGGTACCAGAGACACAAGCCACTACTTTGTAGTGGGATGGAGCCACTACTTGTAGTGGTGTGAAGCCTGCAGCTTGCTTTTTTAGCCTGCAGCATGAATGGGCCGGCTCGTCCAGGGAAGTACCACACTCCCACAGAAGACCGACGCCTGAATGACGGCTATCAGCTGCCATGCTTCGTCCGATGAGTGGGAGAGCTTAAGCCCAGCTTCTCCGCCCTCCCCAAAAGGGGAGGGTGGAGGTAACTTTGATTGTTTGTTTGTAAGGGCTAATCTTCGGAAATACTGAACCGGCCACGATTTCACAATCAGAAAGCTACAGGAGTGCTATAGGCTATATTAACGCCTAACGAAGTGGGCACGAGTCATCTAGTTTATTTATATTCACAAACGTTTACAAATTCATAATCAATTGTTCTCCAGGTTTCCTCAAAGCACGAGCACCACTCCCAAGCCACCAGCTCGTACCAACAGAAAAGCATCTAATGATGAAAAACCGTCTACAAATGATAGCAAAGAAACGCCACCGGAAACAAAACAACCAAACATCTGCGTTCGTTTGATGGGGAAGTGTAAAACGAAGTGTTGTCCTTGTTGTGTAAAGGGCGAGAGCGATGACGAGACAGAGATGGCAGATGTAGAGGCTCAGAAAACAGGTGCGCTGAGCAAATTGAATTGCTGCAAGCATAAGGAGGATAATGTTGAGACTGAGGCTGAAAGAGCGGCGGGAAAGGTAAGATGACAATCCATACTGATATTATAAATGCGAAAGTCTGTCTGTCTGTTCCGCTTTCACAGCTAAACCGCTGGACCGATTTAAATAAAATTTCGTATGTATATAGTTAAATACCCGCATTCAAAATAAGGCTACTTTTTTTTCAAAAATCGACCCCCAATTTACTAAAATGGGGGGGATGGGATTGGGAACTGCACGGAATAAAAAACTTGTGTCACGCATGTAACACCACCAGATGTTCCTGGTGACGATAAAAGCTTGTGTAAAAATTAAGTCTTTGTAATAAAAATCTTGTTTAACCTACAAATACTTATATATATATATATATATATATATATTCATTATAATAAAACCATACCAAATTAAACCAAATACAATATGACTGTAAACTTCGTTACTCTACGTGACTTACCTTGAAAAGTAAACACTTAATAGTAAATTCTACTCATTTTTATAATTGATGTCTTGCTTGAGCAGAAATCGCTAAGCGCGTAGCCAAGTGTGACCGCTCAAGAGAACCAAGGGCGCCACCTTCTGCTAAATAATTTTTGTTGAACATATTAATCTTGTTTTCAGAATTTGCGTTTTTTTATGTTTTAGGGAGGCAAACGATGATGATAGGGAGTCACGTGATGCCAAGTGATCACCGCTTCCCATTTATTTATTTATATTATTTTGTTTTATTGGGAAAACCAACAGTTCATACTATATTTAAATAACAATATATATAACTATGAACACATTTTCTAGGTTTTCGTATATCACTACTTACCTAATAACACCATTTAAATTAAAAATAAGACATCTGCAAGACCCGCGGAGTCACAGAAGCGTTGCCGGCCTTAAAATTCCTCCACCCTCCCCAAATCTGGAGGCTTGTTTTGGGGTATGGAGCCACTACTTTGTAGTGGTATGGAGCCACTACTTGTAGAGGTGTGGAGCCTGCCAATTGCTTTGTTAGCCTGCAGCATCAATGGGCCCGGGAAGAACCACACACCCACAGAAGACCGACGCCTGAATGTCAGCTATCAGCCGCCAT
This sequence comes from Cactoblastis cactorum, assembly GCA_020352625.1. Classification (NCBI taxonomy): domain Eukaryota; kingdom Metazoa; phylum Arthropoda; class Insecta; order Lepidoptera; family Pyralidae; genus Cactoblastis; species Cactoblastis cactorum. The sequence goes on from JADGIL010016549.1 coordinate 14,068, forward strand.
GCTCCGTCTGGTGAGTGGGAGAGCCGGAAAGTTGGGCCTCCGGCTCGGACTTCTCCGTGTGGTGAAGTCCTTCTAAGTGTGGTACTTCCCCGGACGAACCGGCCCATTCACAGACTATAAAATTAATAATAATGCCTCACTTTCGATAGGTATTTATGCAGTTCTTTTTTAAATTTAAGCTTTGTTCTGGCAGTTTATTTTTTGATTGATAATAATGTAGATTTTGAAAAGGAACTCTAATGAAAATCATTTTTTTAAACGCCGTCCACTGCGATGGCAAGTGTAGATAAAACTAATAATAATGATTTTTGGTAAACGTGGACCAAGTCACGCGAGTAGGCACCTAAGGAACAAACGTTATTACAGCGTTTGAACCTCGCAAATCGCAACCAAAGTTCTGCAAAGAAAGACGTGTATATTTATTTTTTCATTCCCCAATTTTTTTAAAAATTGTTTTGGTAATTTTAAATTTTTTCCCCAATTTTTTATTTAAAAGTGTTTAAGTCAATTTTTAAACACTCAATAATAGAGGTACCAAGAATTTACAACTACTAATTAAGTATATCGGCAAAATCATTAATTGGCTAAACAATAAGAAGTAAGAGTGACATGTCTTTTATTAAAAAAACTACTTACGTGTTTGATGTCAAAGTAATCACATCTAAATCCAAAATTTATGATATTGATTTAATAATGTATAAATAAATATATTTTTTGAAGTGAAAACTTCTTTAGGCGCGTTGAGCGTTTTGGTAGAGGGTAAAATCCTCGGTTCGCGTCACCGACATGCTAATGATAATAGTATATAAATAAAACATAAAAAATTTCATATAATTTATGCATATAGTTTTAATTACTCTCAACTTAATAGTTCCGCTTTCACTTCGATCGGCAGTCCC
>JADGIL010016555.1:5743-15926 GCA_020352625.1 Cactoblastis cactorum
GGAAGAAGTTGATACTGGAGTGCCTCAGCCCAGAGGTGGGAACAGTTTATCGTTCTTGTTATGGTTATCTTATTAGAATTTTTGTTTTTATGATAATTAGTTTAGTTTTCCAAAGGACCGTAGCGGTGTTCCTCTAGTTTTCACAATAAATTGACGACGAACGACCACCGTGGTGTAATGGCTAACGTTTTTGACCGCTACTCAGGAGGACCCAGGAGGGTTCAATTCCTAGTCAGAATATGATGGAAAATGACCTTTTTCTGAGTTGCCTGATTCTTAGATGTTTATTTATGTACATTTCTTAAAATATAATATCGTTGAGTTACTTTTGAGAAACTTACTTTGAGGCTAACTCAATCTATGTGATTTGTTCCTATATTTTATTATTTATTTATAATAAGAACAATAGATCTTCATACTCACTTTACAGGACGTTCCAGTTATAGCAAGCGGTATAATATAAAAAATAGTAATTGAATAATGATGATCATTCTAATGGATTCTTTATTATTCTTACACTGCAAGCAGCCTCATAGAATTGTGAGAGTGAAAAGATACACGCTGTATATAAAGAGCTATTTTTTATATTATCAAAGTGTGACAATGAAATTATTTTTAAACTATTTATAGGACAAGAAGTTAACGTAATATATGAGTGAGAATTAGTATTTGTATTACATACATACATGATGATGACGCTTTTTTAAGGCGACGGGTGAACTCCAACTCTACATTCTTCCATTTACAGTCCTGACATATATTTCTCTACATTCATCAATCTTTTCATGCACGCTTGTCAATTAAGGGAACGGGAAAAAACCTACACTTTTCTAAGAACGCCCTTTATTTTTTCAATATTCTAGGCCTTTTCCTTCCAACGTTCCCATTAAGTCTACTTTTATAAATTCTTCTTGAAACTTTTCTATTTAAAATATTACATAGCTTTAAATAGTACAGACGTACAAGGTTTTTGTTATGGTGAACAATAAATGGATTTATTTATTTCATATTGTGGCGTCTTAATTTGTTACTTGGTCTTACAAACTAAATATGCTACACTCAGATTTATTTCCTGGTAATTGCAATGTCTGGTGTGCAGGTACCGAATAATGTATTTGAATGTGCAGAACCGGGTGAGATTTAATAGGCACGTACATTACTCAGTTTGTTTCCTTTTTTTATTGAGCCGGAAGGAATTTCTTCAGTCAATCCAGAGAAGTTCTCCACTTGCCCTTTCTCCCTCATTTAATACGTAATAATAATAATAAATATACTATGCATATTTATTATTTTAATATCATATTGTTATTTAAACATAACAAAAATTACCATATTACCTTCCAAATATAACACTTGTTTTTTTGTAACAATGTTATTTGTATTATTATTTTTTATTAAAATACCCTTCTTTCATTGTAGCGCACTAGCGCAGCGCCTTCTTCAGAGCCTTCAATCAAATTGTTAAAAATTTATGAAAACACTTGTATTGAAATGAACTGGTACCATTTTCTTTCAAATAAAACCTTTTCTTTCATAGATTTAGATCCACTTTCAATATCTCTGTCAAGGTTGTTAGTTAAAAGCATGGCACATCGAAATCAGGCTTGTAAATTTTGGACACGTACCACTGCAATGCTGTAAGCGTTCTGTGAGCATTTTGTTACAGGGAACGTTGTGAGTTTAAGTTCAGTTAAATGTGGGCAAGGTACGGTTAAAAAGACTTAGCTAGACCTTGCTTTAGTCAAGTGTACCCATAGATCATTAAAATATGTATGTAAATGTGTCATTATTACGTTAAAAATCAAAAACAAATGAAGGCACATTTTAATGATCATTTTGCTATGTTTGTTTATTAATTGCAAAGTTTCGAACTACCAGCGTTTCGGAACTACCATTACTGAAAACAAAACCCAAACATGAGGGGTTTTAAACAAATATTTGAAAATTAAAATAATAACAATGAGAAAAAGGACATTGAAATACATAATTTAAATCAAGCTGGGAATATCCTGTGCTACGCGTTAATCTTTACTTTCTGTTAGGAAATACATAAATGACGTACGTATTAGTCAAATATCTTACGGCGTAATACACTGAAACATTTAACAGATATGCCTACCACTCAAATTAACAAGATATAAGCACAAGCAATAAAACATAGTCCACAAGGGTTCGCTATACAACCACTGACAAACTGTGAGAACGCAGACAATTCTCAGTCAGCTGGACAAATGCCTGGAAGAATGGAGCCACAATTTATGGCCTACTATTCGTTAACTCGCCTTTGGACGCGAGGAATGTGTCTTCTAACCTTGCCCAGTACCAAAGATGTTTCTGCTTTTTAGATATGTAATGTGGCTTAAAACAGTTCCTTTACATGCTTAACGAATTTGACCTATACTGAGGAGGTACCGGGCTCGATCTTTGGTCAGATCATGTCGGAAAATTATCTTCTCTGAATGTCCAAGTTGACGAATGGCGGTCGACCACCGTACGTTTTAAAAGAAACTTTATACCACGTACCACTACACTGTGGAACGATCGCCTGCAGCGGTATTGCCGGACCAATACGACATCGGAACCTTCAAGAAAAGAGCGTATAAAGCCTGTAAAGGCCGGCAACGTTCCTGTGAAACCCCGGGTGTTGCAGGTATCTATGGGCGGCGGTGATTACTTAACATCACGTGACCCGCGTGCTCGTTTGCTTTCCTCTGGAATAATAAAAAATCCTAGGTCTTGAATATTTTTATATACCTATGTGTATTTGTTATAAAATATATTATCATTGAGTTGGTATTCCATAATACAAGTCTCAAACTTATTTTGGTACTAACTCTATCTGATTTGTCCCTATATATTTATTTATTAATGTTCATTTCATTATTTTTATAATGTTACAGTGCCAACAACTACTCTTGTAATTTTAAGCTTAATTAAGTGCAGTATGAATGGGCCAGGTCGTCCGGGGAAGTACCACACTCCCACAGAAGACCGACGCCTGAATGGGGACTATCAGTCGCCATGCTCCGTCCGGTGAGTTGGAGAGCCGGAGGCCCAACTTCGGAGGAGGTTTTTAATTGGCCGGCAACGCTTCTGTAACCCCGTGGGTGTTGCAGTTGTCTATGGGCGGCGGTGAACACTTAACATCTCGTGACCCGCCTGCTCGTTTGCCTCCCTTTGACATAAAAAAAACCCTGAAAGTTGCTATTTCTTGATGTTAAAAGAAAGCCTTTAATGTTCACCTCATTATTGTATTTTAGAAACATTGTGGAATGGCGTATCTTCTTACATGAAACATCATTATCTCCAAATAGCCCATTTGGGACGTTCAGGATAGTTTGTAATTTTTTCACTAAAATTCCTGTTATATTTTCTGCGTTACTTTTGTTTTTGTTTGTGGTATTTGTTTTAGACCAAAGCAACTTGGGGCAATCTTGCAGAATTTAGAATAAGATATTTATTTTTGAGCAAATATATAAAAGATAAAATATTTTAAGGTCCTTCGACCTTCTTTTCAGTAAAGTTTATGAATTACAGAAGGACTTGGCAATAGCAGCCTAGTAATTTGCGCAGGTACATTTATTAGGAAAACCATCATTTAATTTTGATGCGCATTAATTTTTCCGTTTTAATAAATAATACTAACGAAAAACGAAGTTTTTTGAAAGTTTGTCAATTTTTATTTTCTGTAGGGTATTATAACTAATTTATATGTATATTCATATAAAATTATGATGTTAAGCTTCAAGGCTAAAAATATATTATAATTTTAATGAAAGGCCACAAATGAAATGTACTGAAATTCAAATATAATAATTTTACTGCGCTCGCCTAATTAAAACAAATACGAACAACTTTTGAATTTAAAATATCAATGTAATCCATGTCAAATTTTGAGATAATATGTTGAAATTCCACATAATAACTGACGTTAAACTGCGAACTAATTATTGCTAATTATAAAACCACAGGAGCTTAACAGTGCTAAATATTAAATTGGACATATTAACATGAACTTTACTAATAACGAAATACAAGGAGATACAACATTAACTGTTTTTTTATTTATTTGAATATATATACGCGTGTGCCTCATTAACTATAAAAGTACCAAAATTTTATATTTAAATTTTTCTTTAATCATTTAATGAACGTGTTTACGAAAATTATCATTTTTCATTTAAAAAAAACACTTTGAAAGCTTTTTGTCAATTAATTAATTTTAAGCAAATCAATATTAAAATAAAATATTTCTTATTATATTTTCATGTTGGTACGAAAAATAATTGTAGAAAATGTCAGATGCTTTTTCCCGTGCAAATTGTAAAAGTCAATCAAGTCATTAAATAGACCGTAGACTCTAACCACAGAAGATGACGCTTGAAAGATGGGATTTTAATTAATTTAGCCTTTCCAAGTTTTAGTTATAGGAATAAAATAGATTAATAAACTATTTTTGCCACTACTTACTTACATACCGAATTTATTTATTTTTATACATTGCTTTTTCACGAGATTTTTCACGAGTTGCTTGAAGACCTATATATAACACTGCCACCTATTGGCATGTAGCCGTAATAAACACCAGAAAAAATAATGTCCCACTGCTCACTGTCAATGCTGCTGATACGCATGTACATTCTCACGCGAAGGCGTGCAAAATCGTTGTGCAATGGCAAAAATTCGTCAATATTCAATTTTCGAATACTGTAAAAATAATTTTACATTATGAAGTGTGCACAAGGAACAGCCGCGACTTTCCGAGTACTCGCCCTGAAGATGGCCTTCTGAATAGGTCGAAACGGTCGTCGGCGATACCGACAAAATTTACGTGAGTAAGCCATATTTTAATTATGTCAACTCGCGAAACTTTCAATAATATAATTATGAAGTGTGTCAGTTACTTTTTATATAATTTTACATCCGCGTGTACTTGTCAATACGATTGGATCCCTTCAAGGGAGTTGCAATTCATACCAATGAAAGGGTGAAATGAAAAGACTAGAATCGCATTACAAGGATTCTTTTCTGAGAGTTTGAGTCCGGATCGGTTACTCAGAGCATTCTTTTGTTGGTTGACAGATCCCATTTGCAATTCAATTGGAGGGAATTTAACAAAGACGCAGCCTAAGTAACTTTACGTAGAATATCCGGTTTGTTTCCTGCTTACCCTGCGAAAAATTTGATTTGATTTTTCCCTGGTTCCCATTATTTTGATGACACAAATCACTGATGTTGAACCCTGGATTTTGCTCAATAACAAATAAAATAAATAAACAATACATGAGGACACACATCACACAGATCTTTTTAGGCCCAAAATAATTTCGCGTCTTGTTTTATGGGACACTAACACACTGATATTTTATAACAACTATCCAAAAACCAGGCTAGTCAGACAAATATCATTTTCCAGCGTGACCAGATAGGAAAACGAACCCGGAACCTCCTGATGGCACATTAACCATTACACTACGGTAATCATCAGGTCATAAAACTCATAACTAGAACTTTTTCTACTAAGTTTATAAGCAAAATATAAAGATATCGATTACAATTTTGACACTGACTTAAATGAAGAGAGAAAATAAGCTTTATTATTTTAGTACTTAAGTAGTTTTGTTAAAAATAAATTATTCTCGATCTTGACCGGTGAACGAACCAGTGACCCCTTCATTTAAAGGTTAGGGTTTGACTTCAACGATACTAAACTAAACATTGTGTTCATGTTATACCTATCAGAGGTTAATTGCGGAGTGATTTTGAGATACTAATAAGGTGCAAAAATATATTGCAACTTATTTAGTATAAAAAAAATCAGCCAAGTGCGAGTCGTTCTTCGGGGCTCATTATAAATATATTTTTTTTGTATTTATTATTGAAGCGGCTACAGAAATACATAATCAGTGAAAATTTCAACTGTTTAGCCTTGACTGTTCATGAGATACAGCGTGGTGACCTGACAGACAGACAGAGGAGCTTTCCCGTTTTACCCTTTGGGTGCGGAACCCTTTTAAACGATAAAATACATATATACTCGTAATATATATTTGTTGTAATCAAACTTATTATTTCATGCTTCAAGTTTTTCATAAATGACGCATTCATTTAATCTTCATTTATTCTTGGAAACTTAATAAATGTACCGAACCGTAAAAGAGCAAGTTCTCATAACACTTCTGTCAGTTAATTTATATAATTGCTACAATACAGAAGATACCACTCTTGTTATGCGTGTGGCACAAAACAAAGGAAATAAGTTTGAAAAGTTAAATTTAGGAAAGCGTGTATCAAAACAAAAGATGCGAGTTGATTCGCACGCGATGGGTTTCGAATATCTATAAAAATGGCAAAAAAATCACGTTTGTTGTTTAAGAGCTACCTTTATTATTTTATTTTTAGTATTCGCTGTCATAGCGACAACAGAAATATATCATCTGTGAAAATTCCAGCTGTTAGTTCATCACTAGGCTGTATCTCGTGAACTATAGCAGGGCAGTTAAAATTTTCTTAGACCGATTTGGCCAATTTTATTGTGGTATTTTTTCCAGAAAATGTCACATCTATAGAATTTGTACTTAACATAATAATTTAAATGCATGTTTAAAAGTAAGTAATTTAAGTGTATGAAAAGTGATAGGAATAATTATCGCGAAGCCTTATAAAGCTGCGTTTTGTGCTAGCAACGATTCAGTTTGTGATTTGCACCCGTCTTCGTCAGCAGGAAAACAAGGCGTCACTCCAGTTTCCTCTCCAAAACGAGATGACACCTTGAGTAATAGTCCTAGTATTCGCGTCACGTCAGACCTACATACAATTTTTCTTCCTAAAATATCGTGCCGTCGGTTTAAGAAATGAATACACCCTTTTGAATCAGATGAATGAGAAAAAAGTTGCCAGGTTATGATTTGTCGTGATAAATAACTGTTTGAGGCGTCTTCGCGACAGATTTGTATATTTTTAGTTTATATTACCATAATTTATGACGGTCTCCTCATATATTTTAAGTATGCAAAGAAGAGGATCAGATTTGATTAAAATTTGTCTAGAAATTTTAGTAGGGCTTTGCAGTTGTCTATGGGCGGCGGTGATCACTTAACATCACGTGACCCACCTGCTCGTTTGCCTCCCTCTAACATAAAAAGGTGCTTCATTTTGTAAACAAATTAAACTAATGATCACATTTTTTTAAACTAAGTACTTCGTTATTCATTTGAGTGTGTTTGTTTGAGCGATCGCGCTTGATGAAAAGTAGTGATGTAGTCTAGGATAGATTTAAACTCGAAATTTGTTTATTCAGCCTTGCGTTGATTCCTAAATTGTATATAGTCAAGAACAGCAATGGAGGGAATTTCTCTTTCTGGTGCGCAAATGAAAGACGAGGCGAATAGAGAAATGATTTTAGCATTTACAAAAAAGTAACTCGTAAAAAAGACAAAGATTTGAAACTTATTGGTGGTGTTCGAGACGTTGTCTTGCCTTTAATATCGTCATTAAGAAAAGGTGATAATAATTATGAAATAACTCGGTTCGTAAAATAACATGCTGCTAATAATGTTAATTAAGGTTATTAAGATTGTTAATATTTCATTACTTTAAAGCATTAAACAAATATATGTTTATTACAAAATACACACCTTTAATAACATTACGTAACTTACATAAGCTTTAATTAATCACATTTGATACAAGTTCAGCGACACGTATGTATTTCTCTCTTATTATATAATCATTTAACTCCGATAACTCAGAAGTGAGTTATTACAAATCAAAGACGTTTCATATAAGGGACTCGCATGAAGTTCGTCATTCCAAATTCAAAAAGCCAACCCAGTTTACATTTCATACGGAGGTTGTTCGTCTAAGAAAACTTGGAACTAATTTCGCGGTTCAGTGGTGCTATTCGCGCGCCGCTAACTTCATTGCAAAGTGATTTTCTCTGTACGGCAGTTTTATATGTACGTGACTATCGGCACGTGCTTAAGAATGGCATGTTTTATATAAAACACAATCATAATTTTAAATATTATCATCTGGTGTCTTTTAATTAAGTAGACAGCAAAATGAATAGAAAATCATTAACGATAACTGAACATTTTGTTTGATGGTTTCATTCAAATCAAGATAAATGTAACTTTAAAATTTATTTTCCTATTTAAACTTATCCTAACTTTTAACTCATGCCTATATTATGCTCATAATCCAACTCCAAAGCAGTTATGTGAAATACTGTCGACATATTTTAGGTATTACGTAAAATCAACTCTCACTTGATTGAACTTAAAGAGAACTAAAGTGTAGAATAGAAGATTCTATTTTTCTTAAATTTCGGATACCTAAATAATAAATTTAAATTCAGACGAATCTAAACACGCCGGTAACAGTTATTTCAACCCATCAACCATATCTGTTTTATGTACTTTCAATTCCTATTTTCACCATCTGAGGAAGTTTATTACTAGTGAAAATTCACTTGTGGATAACGTTATTTCACCAATACTCATATAAAGTAGACCATGCAAAAGCGTATGAGTACTTTACGTTTAAAAAATTAAAGTTGCACTTCTATTTATCGCCACTTATTGAGTGTTTCCTCGGTAGCAGACCTTAAACAAAAACTTATGTAGCACTAAAAATATTTTCAGTAAAGTTCAATAAAATAGCAGATGGTATATTACTAGATAATACTAAATTACTCAAGTGATAGTACGGTTAACTGTAAATCGAGATACCCTATACTCTCTATGCTAAGGTAAAAGTGGTGAATTTTTAATTTTGAGTAGGTTGATGCTCTGTTGACTGTGTGTAGAAACATAATGGCACGTCTAGTTTCTGTACAACAGCCTATGGAATACATGTGGTCTACTTGTAAATATGACTATGCTCCAACCACATCACAAGTTATGATGTCGGGACTTAAAGCTAAATCTATTTAAAGACGTGCCGATTGCTTCAATGTTTTCTGTATTTTCTATCGGAAAATAAAACTAAGAAACCTGTGGTGGAAGGTGTGATGTTAGTTTATTTATAGAGAAAAATGCGTTGTAGCTGTGTGCTATATTATTATTATATTAAAGTATTATATTTGATTATATAGTTTCTGGTGATAGTCAAATAAAAAAATTAATCGTTATCCCTTGATTGCATACCAATAATAAAATTAATTTTTTATCTGGATTTGATTATGACTAGTCGATGTTTGATAGTTCTAACAATCTTTTGGTTATTGTTTTCCCTATAAAGGTATAAGTAATAATGGAAATAATTTCCATGATAATTTTGCATTGTATTCATTTAAAAAATTAATCAGCACGTGACATTGACCGTTAATAACCATCATACAAAAAAAAAACTATAGACAGATCGTTTGGACATTGTTTCGTAGTCTCAGTAAGAATATGATAATGGAAATTATCTACCTACTAAAAATCGGCACGAATGCTCTTTGTTAAAAATGACTTTAGCAACTTTTTATCATGAAAAACTTTTTCAAGATATTTCATCTTGCTTTCGGCTACATTTTTTCCACTTCGCTAGCAGTCCTTTGTTTTGTTTTTACTGAGTTCCAGAAAACCACGCCGAGTTAACGAACAGAAAATTATACTCGGAATAAATTTAAACTGTAATTATGGATTCTTAACCAGGAATTTGGAATGGGCAATTTGCTGCCGGTCTGGGACGAATCGCTGAGCGTGCAGAGATTAACTTTGAGATCATATAAGTATAAAATAGAAAACCATTTATTTATAAAATAAAATATTTACTGTCACATGCACACATAGTCATCTCATTATGACGGAACTCATTCTTAAAATATGTGCCACCTATAAAAAAACTTAATATCAAAATCATATTAACATTTATTTTATATGTGTTACAAGAATAAAAATACACAATCAACAGCATAACTTCGTTTGTTTAATTTTATGGTTTGTTACTCCTTCACTTTGTTAATTAAAAGATTAACAAACCGTACATTATTGTCTCTCGATATTCTTTATTTAATATTTGTGTTAATTAATATTACACACGTCTTACCCAAATCTAGAAAGTTAAAGTGTTTTTGTAGAAAATTACGTATAAAATATGAGAATAGAATATATATAAAATATATATATAAAGATATACATATATATTCTTTATATATATATTTAAATATAAATATATATATAAAGAATATATA
>JADGIL010016563.1:0-16131 GCA_020352625.1 Cactoblastis cactorum
ATCGGTTGAGCCGTTTAAAAGTTGTGGGGAGTGAAAGTGGGGAGAATAACCGAATGTTTGCAAATATACTCGGATGGGGTCTCATATGAAACCATATTTTTTACTTTTTAAAGGGAAATTACTTAAGTTCTTGTGTCGAGGGTTTTTAAAAAATTTAATTTTAGTTATATTCAAAAAGGCTTAGTTAAATTAAATTAAACTAAGGCAGTATTAATGAGAAATCTTTAAGTAAACTTTTTAAAGAAATATGAAAATAACTAACAGAGAATTGATTCCGTCTGTATTTAAATGGGGTAACTTCAGGATTAATCTTATTACTCAAGGGTAAAGATATTAAGATCATAGCCATGACAAAGTAAGGAGGTCCTTTAATTTTTACGACCACATAAAACATGACGCAAAGCTGTTTCAGTAATGGATTTGGTTCTTCAAGGTTCTAGTTCACAACTCTCAAAACCTGAAATTTGTTTAAATACCTAAGATCTGACGCTTTATATGAGTGTCAATTAAGTAATCGGCCAAGTTCAAACCGGATTTACGCACGAAGGATAATATATTAAAAAAAAGGAAGAAAAATCACTTTGGATTTTAGAGAACCCACCATAAATATCTATTTTGTTTTGTTTTTAGTAGTCACACTTCACACTCGTCACACTTCATAAATGATGTATTTCCGGCAACGGAAATACATCATTTGTGAAGTGAATCTGAATCTGTGAAGATTGTGTATTTCCGTTGCCGGAAACTGTCTAGCTATCATATTTAATAAAGATACAGCCTGGTGAGTGACAGATGGACAGACAGGCGAACGAGAGGATAGCAGAGTCTAGGTAAATCCGTTTTTACCCTTTTGGTGCGGAAACATAAAACGATGTCGAGGCTAAAATGATATGGAGTTGATATAAAATGTATGGAGTTGATCATATTGTGGTGATTAATTTGTTACTTTGTCTAGCCCCTATTTAACCCTTTCGGGGGATTTTCTATACAAAAAAGTGTGTCTGAAAAAGAAAAATATTCAAATATATAATATCGTTTAGGATTTTTACATGACTGAGATATTAAAATAAACATCAATAGGTTTATCAACAGCTGTTATTCTAAACTCCAAGCAGACGGTAATGAAAACAAATGAATTAAATTGAAGGCCCGCGATAGTGACGGATAAACGGCTGCATAGTGGATAGGGCTGACACCACACTATATTTAGGGTTTCGTGTCCTAAGAGGAAAAATATAAAAATAAGGTTATTACTAGAACTCCTCTGCCCGACAGTCTGTTTGTCATTAGACTGTATATACTGAATCGTGAGAGCTAGATAATTGAAATTTTAACAGTTGATTTATTTCTGCTGCCGTTATTATAATAAATACCAAGCACAAGAAAAAATTAAGAGCGGTCGTTTTAGGACCTGAATCCAAAACGATTTATTTTTAATTTTTGTCTGTTTATCTGTCTGTATATTTGTACACGCGTCACGCACAAACTACTGAATGGAATTGGATGGGGTTTTCACAGATTTTTTGTAGTTGGTTTCATTTTGATGTATCCGTTTAGAACTCGAGATAGACGCGGGCTAAAAGCTTGTAAAATCAGGTGAAACTGCCACCCCTGCTATCTGGCGGCGAGCCAACCTGTCGTGTATAAAGTTAGTCAGTTGTTTCACTCACTTTAGTTAGAAGTTTGTCAGGGTCTAGGTTTGATTGATCTTTACACCCCTCAAGAATTAAAAAATAAAATAAAAGTTATTTAAAATTGGATGGTAAAAACTCGCGCGCACTCACGAGTCTTTCGGCTTATTTATTAAGTGGCGAAACTTAATAAATAAGCTGTCACACGGCTTTAGAAAATAATATAACCCTCATAGTGAATTAATGAACTCCATTGAATTAATAAACATATTTCCGTGTGCTTGCAGCGCCTGTCTACTCTTCTGGATAGAAATCCACGAGTTAACAGCAAATAACGAATAACATTTTGCCTATTTGAATATTAAAATTTGTTCTGTCACTTCTGTACGTTAGTATTATACTTATTCTGTGTTCGCAGGCACATATCCACATGCTTCAGAGGCAATAACGTTCATCTTGATAGAGCATCAAATGCACTTGCTACCAAATTATGTACTTCGAGAGCTATTTAAGACTTTATTTACTTTTATTGATAAAACATTCTGACAGATAATTTTTCTAAGTTTATTTAGCGGCTCACAACTTTGCATCAAATCGTCCGTTAGTCATAACAAAAATATGCACAAACCTATCAGAGATCTAGGTTTAAAAAAGTAATTAAAAAAATTAACAAAGACAGAAGAACTTGGTCAAAATAACCTACAACAACAACATATAAATATATATATATATCTAAGGATTAGCAGTTGGCCCAAAAGTAAATTCGAGACCTGTGTTATGTGATACTAATTCATCGATACAATAAATACATATTTATAAAAACATCCAAGACTCAGTCCAATAAAGAAAATAACATTTTTCCTTTAAACTAGAACGGGGATTAACCCCGGGACCCCCGAGCAGCAGTCAGTTAACCATTACACTTTGGAGGTCGTCAAACAATGAACAAAAATATTTTATTGTTTTTGTTGCATCCAATCCCACTTAGTTATATCAACTGGCAATATTATTTTACGAGTAATCTCGTAAAAATGTTGCTCAGACACATTTGTTGATTTTTTTCTCGTTCATCTTCTTAATTAAATAGGCTAATCACTTAGCTATCTAAATGACTTTGTCCAATTCAAATTCGCAATCTCGACTACAAACAGAAATAGATAAGATCGCTTCTTTACGAGAACTGTAAACGTACTCCGATTCCAACTAGACTCACTATTGCTACAACTAAATTAGTTTACAAGACCTTAGTTGAGTTTTTTTAGAAGCTTTTTGTTGAAACGAGGTGTCCTATTTTGTTGAAACGAGGTGTCCTATGCCCTACTCCCATAAATTTTCATTAAAATTTAAACTTTTTAATGTATTTTCTCTTAGTTTGCAGAGAACATTAAAGCGTCAGTTGTACATTTTTGTTTGCTAACAACTTTGTAGCAGAATTATATTTTTTGACGACCACTTATCTCCGTACAACGATGAGTGGAGCCTTAAGCTTCTTTTATTTTTATAAATTCGGAATTGAAGCTCACATTATAAATAACTAGGTTTTTGAATGTTGGCTAGGTTTAGCTGAAAATTTACATTTAAAAAAGACCCCGGTTCTTATATTTGTACTTTCTAAATTACTAACCGTTTATTTTTACTAAGCCATAGTAAACTATGCACAAAACATGATGCTATTTCTAGAAAACAGTTCGATCGGATCTACTTATTTCAAAAACAATTCGGCCCATAAATGTCAGCGCCCTTGGAAAACCAGGGCTTAACAGATAAACCGCTAGGATTTGGGGAGTCTCCCCTTGTTAAATCAGTTAACAATCGTCATGAAACCTTAGCTGTAAACTTTTATAGGACTTGTAGTCTCGAAATGGATGAGACGTTTCGACAGAGTAATATAACCCAGTTTGTAGACCTATTTAAACTTATTTTAACTTTAAGTTAATCAAGGGATACACATACAGTATCACGTCTTTATTCCTGACGGGATAGACAGAGCCAAGAGTTGCGAGACGCCCGCCACGGTTACTCTAATATTATTGGTGGAATAGAGTTTAAGAAATTATATATTTAATCAAGGGAAAGGTCTTAAAATGCGATGGACTATCTTCCTGTTGCTATATTTGAGTGACTATTCTACAAAGAAGCCTACCATTTGGCTAAGGGTGGCATTCAAATCTCACGACTCTTGGCTCTGTTTACCCCAACAAAAATAAAGACGTGTTATTAAATCTGCAGGTGCAGTACTCGTAGTAATCTCAGCAAATGCGTTAACGCTATGAAGCTTAACATTACGTATGTAACGAGGATAAGCCTGATTCTTAGAAAATTGTTTTTGGTAAGAGAAGCCTTGACAAGCGGTGAAGATGAAAAAATATATTTTCTGAGAAATAAATATTGTGACGATTTTAATAACACATTATTTCGAAGCCGACAAAATTACAAATACACAAATTCAGTTTAATCGCAATATACCTACCTATTATGTTTATGCATACCTCACTCGTCATTTAGAAATATTGCACACCTATAACTATTGACATTATATTATACTTCTGCCACTAGATGGCAGTTACAGTAATATTAGATGCTTTGAAACAGCTTTTATTTCGAGCGTTCATGTTAATCATCCAAGTCGACTTCTGCGATTACAAAATTCGAACAATCTCAAATTTTGCAGCTAATTAGATCATAAATATCTGCGTGAAGTTATTTTCAGACCAACAATTAAATTAGCTAGGTTTTAAGTTGGTCCTGTCTTAGTTTTAATTAAGTTGCCGTGCTAATAGAATTTCTAACAGTATTTTCATTAGAGCACTTGCAACATTCAATATTGCTGATCGTGTGACAGTTTTCTTGGGTATATAGAATCTGTACTTATATATGTATATAAACCCTTTCGTTACTGAGTGACACTACGGAACGCAAGTAGCTGCAATTTAACATGTATGATCCTTGGAGAGTGTAGGGGAGCACTAAGAGACTTAAAGGCCGACAACGCTCCTGTGACCCTCCCGGGTGTCGCAGGTGTCTATGGGCGGCGGTGATTACTTAACATAACGTGACCCGCCTGCTCGTTTGCCTTCCTCTATCATAAAGAGAGGACTTTTGGAAATTCCACCCAGAAGGAAATAAATTATATTGATTGATTGAAGGAATGAGAATCCGTGAAAGGAGTACGACTTCGAAGTCGCGGGCAAAAGCTAGTCCAATAAAGAATTAGAATATATAGAATTCGTTTGAACAAAATCGACAGAGTAATTTATGAGTTATGGAATCATTTCGATATTTACATAAAATTTATTACGTACTTTTTTAAATTGTTTATTTACAAAACTAAAATTATACTAAAAATATACATTATCGAAACTAAAAATTAATATATTCTAAAAACTAATTTAAATAAAACCTTTACATAAATGACATACTTTGAATCTGTCGAATCTGAGACGTGATTTTTTGCAATTTTTTAAAATTAATTGAACGGGACCCATTTTGTGCGAATCCTACTCGCAGATTGCCGTTTATTTTTTTATGTCACGTGTTTACATTGTTAAGGTGCCTGATAAATAAATATCAACTTTGTTACATTAATCCATACAATGAAAATAAACTTTGACCAGGAACACCATGTTATTGTTATTGGACATACAATAGACACATAAAATGGTTGAAAGCTTTTAACATAAAACATTTTTACTGTCTGTGCTTTGACTTATATATAAAAGGGACATTTGGAATGAATGTTTGGTCTTACACATCAACAATTACTCTTTTTAAGGTTCCGTACCCAAAGGTTAAAAAGGGAACTCTATTCCAAAGATTTCGCGGCCTGTCACCAGGTTGTATCCCATGAACTGTGAAAGTTAGACAGTTGAAATTTTCACTAATGATGTATTTCTGTTGCTGCTTCAACAACAAATACTAAAAACAAAATAACAACAAACAAATGTGATGTTTTCGCCGTTTTTCAAAGCCAAAGGGTTTTTCGGAACCCTTAGTTAAACTTTCCATAAACAATGTAGGCAAAATATATGTAAAAATTCACGACGAGCAATCTAGAATTACAAAAATAAGTTGCAAATAAGTCGTTGATATTCTGAAAGTGTTATGATGGTGAAAACTAGAATCCAGTTATATTGTAACCCAAAACGATCCCTTAAGTTCGTCAATATTCGATGGAAACTTATAAGAAAAGGTCAAGAGGATGCTCGAATATTTACAAGTCCGTTGTTGGAATTTTACCATTTCATATTTTCGGAAAAATAAAGTTTTTTTTATTTTGTCGAATATAAGTAGTTTGTCTATAGGAGAAATAATTTATTGCTCTTCATAATAAGAATAACTGGTTAAGTTATAGTCGGACTCTCGCACTAAGGGTTTTGACCTATATATCTATGAACAAACATGTATGAAAGCCCCCCTTAATTACCTATTTATCTCCTTTTAGTAATTATTATTATTATAGCGGCAACAGAATCAATGAAAATTTCTTTGATTGATGAGACAGGCGGACAAAAATTCTAATAAAAAATTGTTTTCGCTTCTATTGTTTTACCTCCAGTTGGATTTGAACTCACAACCTCAGGATCACAAGACATACGCCTTGACCACGGAGGCAATCGTCACTCTTACAAATAATAGATTGCAGAGAGAAAAAATAAATAAATCTTCGCTTTTTGACAGTAACTTTAGTGTAGACTAAACATTTAGACGAATATAGCGAAGAAACAAAACGTTGTCTGAGCTTGTTAGGAATGTAATAACCTACATTTGGCAAGCTCGCTTGAGACGTAATTTTAATTAAATCAAGAAGAGAATTAGTTTGTACAAACGTCTGTTTTGGAAGCTCCGAGATAGTATCATGAATATTACTGAGCAATTTACCAAAAAAATGTAAATTAATATATACAGGAACAAATTACATCAAACTGATTTAGCCCCAAATTGATTTCGAGACCTTGTATTATGGGATACTAACACAACGATATACTTAATTGCTTGTTATAATGATATGTATAATTTCTTCTAATAGATTGGGTCATAGATAAACATGCAAGACTCGAACCATTTATTAAGTTCTATCTTGAACCAATCGGAGATAGAACCCAGGACCTCCCGAGTAGCGGACAGTTAACAATTACAAATTAATTTTTGAGCAATCTGCGTACAAAAATACAGGTAGACAGACAAAATTTTTAAAAATAACTATCTTCTATATATCCTAGCAAAATTCTCCATATTTTTTCCTTACTCTGTGTTGTCTGGGAATCGTGGGAATTCAGACATAACTCAGTGACTGTTTTCATATACATATAATATGTATGTATGTCACTATAAATACTCTTGGGTATAACACATGTTCAAACAAAGGGTATTTAAACAGAAACCGTAAGTAGATTATAACGATCTATTGTAACCGTTTGGGAACTATGAACAGGGATTTAAACCCTTTTGGGACATTTACCAATAGCGCAATCAATTAAAAAATCTTCGAAACACAGATTATATCATCCTATCGAAGCATACTATACTCTATTCTAGAGAGGGTAGGTTACTTTTTGAGTTACATAGTCGTACCTAGAGACTATTTATACAATATAGATTATTTCAAAAGACATGTGGAATTCTTCAGTAAATTGGTTTATTTCACGATAAAAATTACTTTATTATTGAATATTATAATCTCAAGAGCAAGAAAAATATTTGTGCAATTTTGAGCGCACTCGTCGGGAGAGTAATATATATATAAATATCCAGAATCCAGATAAATCAGAAAAAAGATAATCCAACGTGACCTGCCCCGAGTTCAAACACCGGTCTTTTTGGTTCACCACTACGCTAAAGGTATAATGTTATTATTATTTTTTAAATCCATTACCTGATATGTTCACATGAACAGACTAACGATGTCACTCAGTGGATGAACGTCGATCAATCATGCCGACTGTTCATTTCATGGCCCATTTCTCGAGACTCGTATGAAAATGTTCTTGAAAACATTTGACTATTTTTAAGGATACATTTATCTTAAATTTTGATTTTAATGGCATAAAGTACTGCATTATAAGATCTCGCGTTTTTTTTTTATTCTATCAGTTTGCTTCTTAAGTGTGATACATGTATATAATTCTATACATATAATAAAACTGTAAGTTGTCTATGTCTATACATAAAAGATATTATAAAGAAAACGATTATGATTTAAAGTAATATATTTACGGTATTACTCACGTGTCAAATTGACGTGAGTAATACCGTAAATATATTATTTTAATTATGACATCTCGCGTAAATTTCAATGATATAATTATAATTATTAAGCTCATATCCCATACCTAAAGAAGGTTTTCTGCAAGATGAACCACGAAATTCACAGGAAGTTGGATATATAATAGTAGTCTTGCTTTAGAATTATAGATTTCCACCAGTTTCATATTTGCGCTAGCGTTTTTTAATTGTTTCAACGGGAATGTATTTTTCTAAATCGGTTCATGGGAGTTTGTAGGTATATGTCTAACCTAGCAAGCATTTTATCGTACCACTTCGTTTCCCGAGCAGTGTAGCTGATTAAAAAATTAACTTTCTCGAGTTTAATAAATTTAAGTTTATTAATTTATCAATGTTTAAATGACATAAAACGCCAGATTGTGGCATCTTAATATCAGCCAATCTTAAAACCATTATTCATTTCCGATAAACGGATAAGTTATGTTAAAAATCCCTAGAGTTATGTACCTGACACTCAGTCATTGTTCTTATGATTGATGTTCGTTTTTGGCGGGAAATAGATTTTTTCCTGCCCCTTTTTGCCCCAAGTTTTATCGTACCATTTCTTATATCTTTGCGGCGAGAAGATCACGTCAGGATTTTTATTTAGTGACCCGAAACTTCGGAATGAAGATAGATACTTTGTGGCGACGTTGAAATTATTTTCATTGACGTCTGATATTTGTATAAAGAACATCGTTTTACAGTTTCAGTGAAGGATAAAGTTAGAATCGTTCTTTTTTATCATAATATTAAATATGCGCAGTGTTTTATTTGTTAGAGATAAACAACACTTATTTGCTAAAACACAATCATTTATTTATTTTTAAACGTAATAATTAGATGTACAATCAAGATAGAACTTACAAAACTAGTAACCGCGACCGTAACCTCGGAGTCCACCAACGTTATTGGCCCCAGCGAGACCTCCCAATCCGACACCAGCTCCAACATTTTCACTCACAATGCCTATGTTTCCATCCCCACAGCCACACGAAGCGGCACCAGACCCAGCTGTGGCCAACCCTCCTTCGAAAGCCACTGCACTCAGGAATGGCAGTTCACCATTGACAAGCAAAGTGCCCTCAATGACGTTATCAGATAAAACTGATAAACCAACAGGCACAATAGGGCTGTAAGAAGTTACAGGAAAAACACCACCACCAGAAATAGATGCTAGACTGATGTAATTGGCATTAGTAGCACCCAAAGCAGCACCATTAGCGGCTCCAAGAGAGGCAATTCCAAATCCATTTCCAGCGAGACCGACTCCGTTTGAGGTGAGTCCGATCCCGTTTGAGGCCAGTCCAAATCCGTTTGAGCTCAAACCGTTTGAGGCCAGTCCGAGATTGCCAAAGCTACTGGCGCCACTGTTGACAACGACGTTGTTTTCAACTACAGAATTACCGACTGCCGCTACATTAGCGGAGGGCAATGAGTTGTAGGCAGTTTGGCCGAAGACGCACTGGAAAGTAAAGTAAGTTGTATTAGTTTTCAATTTTACGAAATACTATACTAAATCATTGCCAATATTGTACTGGCAATGAACCGTAAGAAATGTTGTGATAAAGGGCAAAATTCCGAGAAATAGACTAATTATAGAAGTAATGGTGTCGTACAAATTATAAAAACAAAGATTTTACTACTATATTTTATATGAAATAATGGTGTTAATTTGATATATGCTTTAATTGTTCAGACAATAGTCAAGAAACTTCAAAGGTAAAATAATTACTAAAATTAATTTTTATCCGATGTTTGCTAATCATAATTTAAAACATTATTTATTAAACGTTCACCCACAATACTTGTTTATTTTTATTTACCTGCGCCAAAAATGCCTGAGCACACACGAGCAAGATTGATGACTTCAGTGCCATTTTTTTTTAAATATTATTCGAGTGTACGATTAGAAGTGAGTGAATTATGTTATGATCGACCCATATTCACTCGTCAGCTTATAAAGTAAAGTTATCAATTGTTACTCAAAATTTCATAACGATTTATCAATATTTACAGATAATTTAAAGGCAGTCTAGATTGTGATTACTACAATGTACAAACAATATACGAATGTTAATTTATGTGACACAATTAAAATTGTTACTTCGTAATCTATCTTTATTATATAAAAATATAATTGTAACTTATTTATCGAAAGGAAATACACGTGTCACGTTTGTTCACAATAAACTGTTAATCGGCAAAATCTCACGTTTGCTCCCAAACTATATATTTTTAAACGTACAGATACAGAATCACGCCTTTTCCCTTGCGGGGTAGACAGACTCTAGAATCATAAGACACTAACTTAAGGACACGGTTATGTGAAGTGGATATGTGGTGAGCTTATTGATGGAATTGAGATTCAGATGTAGTGACAGCTGTTGCTAGCCCATCGCGTAAGAAAATTATGTTTTAAGCCTTTTCCCTAGATTGACTTTTACAATCTGAAATTACATTAATATCCAGTAGAAATAGTTATGAATAAAAACAAGAACATAGTATTTTACAAATAACCTTTATTTGTATTACTAGCCACCTACCTGGGCTGTTCGCACGGTGTTTAAAAACCTTCCTTGTACACTCTATCTATTAAAAAAGCTGTATCAAAATTCCGTAGTTTAAAAGATCTAAGCATACATAAACAGCGGAAAGCGACGTTTTGACGACCTCCGTGGTGTAACGGTTAACGTACTTGACCGATACTCAGGAGGTCCCGGTTTCGATCCCCAGTGAGATCATGATGGAAGATGACCTTATTCTGATTAACCTGGGCCTTGGATGTTTATCTACATATGTATTTATTTTAAAATATAGTATCGTTGAGTTAGTATCCCATAATACAAGTCTCGAACTTAGTTTGGGGCTAACTCAATTTGTATGATTTGTCCCTATACATATATTATCTCTATATATTATATACTAAGTAATTTTATATTGATTTAAAATCTCAACAGGTACAACATTTTTAAATTTTCGTTTGAAAGTACACCAAAATCTATTGACTCATAACTACAAAAATACAGTCATAAAAAATGCTATTATTTCCATTTGAAATCAATGATCTCGAGGTTTTATTTATACAGTCTTAAAAAAACTGCTCACTAAACTCTTCTCGTTCAAATATAACGAAATATTGTACAGACAAAAATGTATATTTACCTTTCCTACAATCACAATATTCTCGGTTTCTGTAGTACCTAATATCACAACATTATTCAAATGTTGAAACATCATTTATTGCTACATCAATATTGATGTATCGACTATCAGACAATATGTAGGTAGATTTTTATGAACATTTTACGCGTGCAAAACAATATGAATACAATAGATATTTTTCTTAGATATTTTTTAAACAATTATTTCTTAAGTTTACGCGAATATTACACATTGAAATGAAACAAATTTAACGGATTTCATCGCGGTTTAATTACACACAAAGGAATTTTATACTGTTTTAAGTTCTCTATGTGTAACTATTTATTGAGCTCCGACGTTTCGGATACTTTTCAGCATCCATCTTCACGGAAGACATTGTACTAATTAAACCGCGATAAAATCCGTTAAATTTGTTTCATTTTAAACACTTGTTAATTTTCAAATGCTTGTTGTTTTTGTTCTATCAAATATACTCCCTTTTTGCCCGAAATTTACAAAAATAGGATTCTTAATTTTTCTACATTATCATTTAATTATAATGTAGAAAAATTATTAGCAGTGCTTAATTTAAAAAAATTAGAACCAAAATGCCTATATTTTCTTTGATAAAATCAGACTTATCTTTTAATGTAAGTGGGAGGCAAACTAGCAGGCGGGTCACGTGATGTTAAGTGATCACCGCTGCCCATAGACAACTGCAACACTCGCGAGGTCACAGAAGCGTTGCTGGCCTTTAAAAAGCCCCCACTCTAAAGTAAGAAGCTATTAAACGGCTACTTTGTAATGTACTGAATATATATTTTTTTATTTCTTAAGTTTACGCGAGTATTAGACATTGAAATGAAACAAATTTAACGGATTTTATAAAATTTAACGAACAGTATCCGAAACTTCGGAGCTCAATAAATAGTTACACATAGAGAACTTAAAACAGTATAAAATTCCTTTGTGTGTAGTGATTAAACCGCGATAAAATCCGTTAAATTTGTTTCATTTCAATATATTGTTTTATTAAATTTCAGCAAGCATTGAGTCAAGTGTATGGAGTTGACAGTTACGGATCAGTTGGAGAAGTAGACGTCTCTGCTGTAAACTATAGGTCTGCTGGACTTGGCTACGGTGTTGGCAACATTGGTGGACTTGGACTTGGCGCCGCGGGACTGAATAATGTAGCACTTGGTGGATACGGTGCTGGACTTGATGGCGTAGGACTTGGGGCTAGACTTGGCGGTGTAGGAATTGGGGCCGGACTTGGGGCTGGACTTGGAGCCGCGGGATTGAACAATGCAGCGCTTGGCGGATACAGCACTGGACTTGGCGGTGTGGGACTTGGCGTTGGTCTCGGTGGCTACGGGGGCGTCGGCAATGGAGCTTTGGGTGTCAAATCAAAAGAGAACTGCCAGTCAGTGGCACCACGGCTATAGCTGGCGCTGTACCAGTTTTAGGCGCTGTTCAGTTCAGTGGCAACGTGCCGGCCATTGGTTCGGTGATCATCTCTGGCAACTGTGGGTGTGGAGGCACTGCTTATGGTACCTATTAGAGTTATTGGTTAGTGAACATTGTTTCATAAGTTATTTAGGTATGTTGTGATTTTTTATTATTTATGTGATGACGATTTCCTCATAAGCTTGGCAAAGCGCGTGCATGCACCTCTGGTATTTCAGGCGTTCAAAGGCAGTGGTGACCGCTTACCATCAAGTGAGCCGCATGCCTGTTTGCCAGCTTAGATGTATAAAAAAGATGTGACAATAAAATATTCATCAATGGAAACTGAAATAAATTTGCGATAAATTTCAGTCGTAGGTTTTTATAATTTTACCTTCGGGAATAATTTTATCGCGAATAGCAAAAATTTTGCTATGAATACAGAAAATGGGTTTCAATTATCCATGAATAGTAAAAACTCTGTGGTAAAAACAATGTTCTTTTATAATAATGATTAAGGCGTTTTCACTGTATTGGATTCAGGCGAGTGATTATTTATTTTTAAAAAAGTTACTAAAATATATGTTTTTATTTTTCTATTTATATGTACTTGTAACTTATAGGCCAATAAGTATGTCCATTCGTTTATTAAACTATGAACGTTCCGGGTTCCATTGTTTTATAATAGGATAGAACAGAGGTTCCCAAACTTATTTTGTATACTGCTCACTTTAAGAATAAATTATTTTTAGTGCCCTTATTTTTTCACCTACTTAACAACAACTATTCTACACAACACTCCCATTTTTTTCTGGGTCTCTTACCACTGCAGCGCCCATAAGAAGGCGTTATCGCCCACTTTGGGAAAGAATGGAATAGAAACACAAATTAGGTATATAATAATATACATAGAATGTACCTCTAAAACAACAAATACCTATATAGTATACATTGTAGTACATATACATTGTTACTATCATTATACGGACTTTAAAGTTTGAAATAAATAATTTACCAAGCGAACGAAGAGAGCTTACTATACCTCTCAGTCACTCCCTTTTTGGTGATATACTTTATTCACCAAAAAAACTATCACATCTGGTCTGGGACTTAAAATTGTAATTTAAATACATGGCTGACTACACACATTATGACGTCTTTATCACTTACGGGGTAGACAGATCCAATAGGCGCGAGATTCGAAGACCACGCTTAGCAAAATGGTGGGCTTATTGGTGAAATGGACGAGATTTAGAACTGTTATAATTTACTCAAAATACTGCNNTACTGCACCAGCGCCCTCTATAACATTTGGCTGTTAGCAAAATGTTATAGAGGGCGCTGTAGCGTTATGAAGGCTACTTTACCATCTATTAATAATCTGTAATTATTGTAAGTGTGCAACACTAAATAAATTACTTGTCTTCTTTCGTTCCGAGTTGAATACGTTGTTTCATTTTTTGTCTAAATAATTATAATAAATTAGAATTATTAGAAGAACTAGTGACAGGTTGCTAGCCTATTCCCTGTGAGAATTTCTGTTGACGATGGCTAACTACATTTGGTATAATATCACTCTTACAATGCACACTGATAAAAATTAAGAGAAAACGTCCTTAAATTCTTACCAAAACAGCTTTTTTTATTAGGTCTTAAAATTTTACAGGCCATTACCAAAAATATAATCCTGATTAATCGTTTCAACAACAAAAACTTATCCGAAGTTAGAATGGCGCGGAAAACCGATTTGCGATGAAAATTCTCTTCAGTTTTATACGCATTCTGAATCGTGATTGTAACCAAAGCAAATGGATTGAGAAAAGAAAGTATCAAATTCACAAAATTCATTAATTTCCTAGTTAAAACGATGTTTTTTTTAAGCAATAAAAGAGATCAAACACTTAGATACTTATTTTAAACAAAAATTGAAGCAATAAATTAAATAGATAGAAGTTAGCCAATTAGAAAATTATAATTTTCCATCATAACCTGAACCTGATCGAACATAGTACACTTCTTCTTCTTTACGTGCCTATACATTACTGAATGTTGGCAGTCAGCTCTTTAAATTTAGTCTTATTCAGAGCTAGCCTGAATAGTTATTCGACTGATTTGACTCCTGTCCACTGTCTGATGTTCCTGAGTCATGACATCTTACGTCTTGGTACGCTTTTCTACATAGTACACGGAAGTAGTCATATAATCGATACTTCCATACTAATATTATAATGGGAAGGCGCGTTTGTTTGTCCGTCTTTCACGTCAATATGGGGCAACGTATACTGTGATTATTTATGTGGAAATAGTTGAAGGTCTAGAGAGTGATATAGGCTACTTTTTATTTCATTATATTCCCCCATCCCCTAAAGACGCGAGCGAAGCCGCGGGCGAAAGCTAGTACTTCTTTTTATATGAAAGAGTGAGGCAAACGAGCAGGCGGGTCACCTGATGTTAAGTGATCACCGCCGCCCATAGACACCTGCAACACCCTTTACTTGAATACGCTCTTTACTTGAAGGTTCCGATGTCGTATTGGTCCGGAAATACTGCTGCAGGCAGTTTTTTCCACAGTATGGTCGTAAAGTTTCTTTTAAAACGTACGTTGGTCGACCGCCATTCGTCCAGACGGAATGTATGAAACTTCTGAAACTATACTAAATCGATAGTACTCCATAAGACGCTCAGTATATCATTTCCCGGGGCCAATTACAGCAGGTGCCGGGGAAGGGGTGTCATATGGCTGCAATAAATCACTTTCCTCCAAAGTGCTATTTTTAAAATGTATGAGTTTATTTAACGATTTTCGGCGATTTTTCGATTAGATCGTTTAACAACCTTCGTGGCGTAATGGTTAACAGTCCTTTCCGATATTCAGGAGGTTCTTCGTTCGATCTCCGATGTGATTAAGATGGCAAATTATCTTTTTTGTTTGGTCTAGGTTAGGTTAGACATTTATCTATTTGCCATAAAATATAGTATCTGTATTCAGTTAATAAACCCTCAATAAAATAATTAAACATATCTTGATATACTTTCGGGCTAACCTTATCTATGTGATTTGCCCCTATACACTTCTTTTTTTTTTAAGTGTGTCAAGGTGTTTTTATACGAAACTTATCTATAGGTCGTTATAAAAATGAAAGTGAGTGAAGTAATTTTTTAAATACAATTCACTAACGAAGCTAATGAAAATTTCAAATCACTGAATTTCAAGTCACGAAAGGCGAAAATAGCCGCCTAGAGTATTGATCAATATCCCGCCAATATTTTATTTGGAGACTTGGAACTATTTTATTTTTTGGAAACGTTATATTCGAATTTTTCAAGTACACTAGCAATCAAAACTAATGGCTGATTCCTAAACTTTATTTACTAGAGATAACTTTAAGGGTACCGTACACAAAATGTAAAACGAGACCCTACTACTGAGACTTCGCTGTTCGTCCGTCTGTATGTACCTACATACATATATTCGTCTGTCTATCCGTCTGTCACGCCAGAAGGTGTTTTTCATGGACCGCGATATCAAAAAAATTGAAATATAAGTACACAAATAAGTAAATATAAGTAATATAAGATCTATGGGCGGTGGTGGTCACCTTACATCAATCAAACCCGCCTGTTCGTTTGCCTCCCTCTGTCTTTAAAA
>JADGIL010016564.1:0-15891 GCA_020352625.1 Cactoblastis cactorum
TAAAGCCTGTCTATTTTAAAGTATATCTATCTCTTTCACATTTTTTTCGCAGGCACGTTTACGTAACTATAAATATGTACCATAAAGTAAGAGTAGATAAGGTCTATATTTGTTTGCATCATTTTGGTATGTTAAATTTTTTCTTCAAATTAAGGATAGCCATGACCACATTTTGCTAGGCAATTTTTGTGATTCATATTCTTCTGTGAATTATCTTTCATAAAAAGTAAGTCTCATTCAATAAACAGATAGGTGTAGGTCGTTTCAAATACGTATCTTAGACCATAAGTTTGGCGAAGAAAAGAACGGTCTTTTATTGTAGAGGACTGTTATAACAACAAATACTGAACACCAATTAAAAATTAAAATAGAGCTGCAATAAATGTAATTTATATATATTTTTTAAATGCCGCCATTTAGGCGTCGGTCTTCTGCGGGAGTGTGGTACTGCCCCGGACGAGCTGGCCCATTCATGCTGCAGGCTAAAAAAGCATGCAGCAGGCTCATACCACTACGAATATAGTAAATGATACGGAACTCTTGGTCTATTAGGCATGTTTATTTTTCATTCATAATTGTATATTATGAAAAGCCGGATGATTTACATCCCAGCTCAGGCCTATTGTACGTGTATACACCACATACCAATATTTAAAATATATTTTATATACTTATACAATTTTATATCGATTATGAAACTTATAACGATTATTTTATTTAAAAGAACCCAGCAATAGGCATGAAAAGCTCGACGATGATGTTTGAATTTTAGAAAGACAAACTTTTAGCTGGAAAAACATTCAGTCAGTATAAGATTAACGAGAATAGTCTAAATTAATATGCAAAAAAGAGCAAAGGACATAATAGATACAAATAACAAAGTAACACAAGGATTACGCATAAAAAATAAAGTACTATTTAATTTGGGCTCGGAGCGCCGGATCACGTGCCACGGGCATTACCGACGTCACGGGCCTCCTCGGGCTCCCGTGGGTCAGGGTCGGGCCGCAGGAGAGAGATCGATGTGGCGCCCTTGTCCCCAACGGTAACTACCGAGTTACAGCCTCCTTATACGATCCATTTGGATCTACCAGACCACCTGTTGCGAGAGATTTTAGCTGGACGGATGGATGTTTTAGTTGCTTTTTTGGGAAATATTGTTGTATGTTAGCAGATGCTAATAAGACTTCTGGGATGTTTAACTAATTATGGAGCAGAAAGGAACGATCGTCACCAAGGTCGAGTGGTTACGACAACAGACGGTGTCTATGGGCGGCGGTGATTACTTAACATCACGTGACCCGGCCGCTCATTTGTCGGTTAAGGGCCTCCGACCTACCCTTTTCTAAGAATATCCCTTTCTTAGGTGTTACACGTTAAAAAAATAACAACTAATATAAATTGTAAACATCTTAAACACAATGGACAGAACAGTCTTCTGCCAAAATGAGGAGACAGACAAAAGACGTTAAAACCCGTGGAACAAACTGGGGCGCGAATGCGCCACTTTGGGGACTCCACAACCTGGATATTGGAAGCGGGCCAGCGCTCTGAGCGAATTTGCAATATTAAAACCTAATACGGATGAAAACTTGTTCTAGGTGCAGGTTTTAGGGTGCTGTGCTTAAGGGTAAAAACGTGACCCTATTACTAAAACGCCGATCGTCTATCTGTCACCAAATTGATTAAGGGGGCAGTTTTTATAGATAATGTCACGAAACCCTTCGTTAGCGAGTCCGACTTGCACTTGGCCGATTTTTTGTACAGAAAGGTGATACAGGATGGTAATCAAGCAAGTGGATCACCCGAAGGTAAGAGATCCCAGTGACTGTTTGACGACCTCCATGGTGTAACGGTTAACATACTTGACCGATACTCAGGAGTGGGATATTGGCCGGTTCGATCATTATAAAATATCTTATCATTATAAGTATCTATTATAAAATATAGTATTGTTGTGTTAGTATCCCATAATACAAGTCTCAAACCTTGGTTGGGGGTAACTCAATTTGTCCCTATATATGTATTTATTTATTATTATTTATTACTGTTACACTAAAAATTCCCTCGTCCCAAGTGCTAGTAGTAGGCAAATTAAAATTATATTTTTACAAATTGTAAAAAATGCCTGTTAAACTCTATTATCTGAATATAATGTACATAATTTTGAATTTTCGTCTATAGGCATTAGCCTATAGACGAAAATTCAAAATTATATAATATGTAGAGTTGTGAAGGCCATTGCTAGTGTTTAATTACGAATCTTGACGCAGACATTATACACTATAATAAGGCATAAGAAGCAAAATACACATTTAATTAAATATTCACTGAGGAGCTTATTCCGTACATACATCTATACTAATATTGTAAAGAGGTAAAGTTTGTAACTTTGTATTTTGTAAGGGCTAATTTTCGGAAATACTGAACCGATCATGAAAATTCTTTCACTATCAGATAACTACACTATTCAGGGGTGCTATAGGATATATTTTAAGTCCCAACGAAGTTGACACGGGTCGTCTATCTTAATAAGGTGTTTAAACGTCTATTATATTCATGTACATACATACATACAATTGTACACATAGTATAACAGAATTCCAAATTACACAGAATTGAACCCTAAAGGCTTGTAATACTGGCGAATTGGAGATTATATTGTTTAAAATGATGTGATTTTAACCGTACACACCTCGTCCTCGTACACACAAGTGTGACATCATTCAATACAAAACATTGTGTTTATTTGATCATAACTATAAAAGTAGGTTACATTTTAATAAGGACACTTTAATTAACTTTCGAAGTGTAATTTTGTTAAACAAACTTGTGAGAAATAAACCTTGCTAACTTTCATTTAAGCACATTTAAAATTGTTTTTAAACAATGATCGTATTATTACCCATTCATAAAACCCAGTCTCTTATCTATACACTAGCTAATGCCCGCGACTCGTCCGACCAATGGATACTATAATATCTTGTCAGCCCCTTGCTCGGTTACAATAAATTATATGCATCGGGAACCTTATATTTTTCCGGAATAAAAAGTAGCCTATCTTTTAATATAGGACTTAGTCCATCGCTGTATAGGACCTATAGAAGCCAAAACGATTTATTTTTAGAATTTTTGTCTGTCTGTCTGTATGTTTGTACGCGCATCACACAAAAGCTACCAAACAGATCTAGATGAAATTTGGCAGAGCGATGGACTAAGTCCTAGATTAAAAGATAGGCTACTTTTAACTATACTATACGCGTCAATTTATGCTCGTAACTATACATAAATTGACGCGTATAGACACATTTCAGAGATTATACATTCGCAATGCGACTAATGAGACGCCGTTCCTAAAATACATCGGTCCAGCCTCACCTCAGCCCACCCTACTATCTGATTCATAAAAATTGCATTTTACGTACGTACGCGTACAGGTCCGGAAACAAAACACGTATACATATTTTAAAATAAACTTCGCCACTACGTCCGCGCGTAATTTTTTTTTGTCGGAGGGAAGCAAACGAGCCCATAGACAACTGCTACACCCACGGGGTTACAGAAGCGTTGCCGGCCTATTAAATAGAAGTTGGGCCTCCGGCTCTCCCACTTACCAGACGGAGCATGGCAGCTGATAGCCGCCATTCAGGCATCGGTCTTCTGTGGGAGTGTGGTACTTCCCCGGACGAGCCGGCCCATTCATGCTGTAGGCTAAAAAAGCAAGCAGCAGACTCCATACCACTATAAAAAATTATTTTGCAACTGTCAATATCTAGTTATTCAGCACGAAACGAGAATCTCTTTCACTTTGTGACCAAATTGAAAGAATCACTTTGTCAAATTGTCAAGTTTGAGTAACAAGAAAAAATAATACAAAAAAGATTAAAAAATTAAAATCACGATTAAAATAGATTACAATATTTCTTCATCATTGCATGCCATTTCTTTAAAAGTTAAAACAGTAATAATGTACAGAATAACCATTTAAAGACAGCAAAATAAATATTTGGCATTAAATCAGGCAACAAACAAATTGAACTAAGGTTGGAGCATACTGTTCTGCGGTAAGGGCTTGTACAGCCGACATAAATAGTCACGCCACAAGCTTCCGTTACAGACACCGCGAAACCTAAACGGCAACCGCAACGGCGCCGCGCCCGGCGACCGTCGCCGGCACGACCTGATTGCCCATTATGCTGCTTCGATATGGATGGATTCCCACGATCTCAAAGTCATTTATGTTTACTTATTTATTAAAAAAAAAAAAACAGAAAAAATAAAAGTTTAGAAAACGTTTTAACAGTTTTTCTTCATTCGACTGATAACGTATTATCAGTCGAATGAAAATATGAGATTTATATTAATTTTACAACTGAAAGTTGATTGCTGTAGCGTCCGCTAGCTGTCATAACACCCAATACAAATCACCGATACATTACAAGGCCATTACAGAAAACTTTTGCGTCTTTTTTTGGTTAGGAAAGAACTCATTGCCTTTAACATTGAAATAATCCTGTCATTGTAAATTATGAATTAATGACAATGAATGAACAGTTAATATAATAATGCATTTATTGTCTTAGTGTGTTCCTTTACCGTAGACAGAAAGGTAGTCATTCGTCACTTCCTGGAGTGATCACTTTCACAAAAATCAAGTAATCACATTCAATTGTCGCTCAACGATCAATGCAAATAGATTCTGTGGTCGGACCAAATATGGGTAGCATTTGGATACGGTTTGATGTAACTTCCATTTATGTTATAACATCTGCTTGTATCTCCATACCACCATTAAGCCGATTACTAAGTGTGGTTTAAGAGTCTCATGACCCTTGGCTCTGTCTACATGGTAAGGGTTATTTATTTAAATAAATGATTTTGAGAGATTTTGCATCTATGTTGTTATACAAAACAATCATAAACACAATATGTTTTTCAATATTTAAAGATAATTAAATGTTGATAATTGCAGATAAATATAGTTTTATTGACTGAAGAGAATAGCATCTTACATATTTTTAGGGTTCCGTAAGCAGAATGGCGATAAACGAAACCCTTCTAAATTCGTCACGTCTGTTGGTTTGTCTCTTCGTATGTCAAATGTCACCTTATTAGGAATCTATTTAGGTCTACACAATTGAAACTTAGTGGGTAGATGTATTCTGTTTACTGCTTTACCATTTTTATACAAAAAAAAAATATTAGAGGGGTCTCCCCATGTATGGAACTGAAACTAAATTTCCTTTTAACCGACTTCATTCATCAAACTTATAGACAGACGTTTTTAAAGTGTTAAAATGTGTGTATTTGTGTGTTCAACAATGATTTGCCATTAGTGATGATAAAAATTGAGGGAAATCTGGCTGACCAGTGAAAAATTATGGTTGCCACCACATGATGGCAGTTAGTAAAGCATATCATATACACCATAGTAATATAACCTGTTTGAAAAGGTGCAAGATGATACAACAGCAGGGATACACTAGTATGACTTTAGTTTACTTTCTTATATGTATAAGAAAGTATACCAAACTCATACTAGTGTATTTAATGTAGTGTATGTGTGTACATATACATATGTATATGTGCTGGTGCATTCCATGCATCTATACATTATACTAAAAACTGTAAGATATCAGGGGAAATAAATTACCAAAACCTTTTTTTTTTGCTTTTCTATCTATAAGTCTGAACTACTGAATGAATAGTTGCAGACGGCTATACTATACTACAGTATAGTAGAATGTTTTAACTTGAAATCTGGAGTAGCTCTCATATGCTTCTTGGATCCCGAGATAACAACAGTAGAAAGTTACACATTTTAACCCACTGTTTTAATAAATATAAGAAAAATAATAAGAAATAAGATAATTGATAATAAGAGGATATTTTTAATGATTTTAATTTCCTTCTCTGATATAGCCCGGCAACAAGCTAGCACATCACCTCATGGTCCATAATCACCTCTGCAGACTTGGAACACTGTAATATCTTTCTTTTTATGGTTTTCTTCAAGTATCACCTTAATATTTGTCATTATGTGTCCACAAACATTAAAGAAAATTGCCTTCTTCATAAAAACAATTGCTTTATAAAGTTGTTACAATGTTTACCTTATTCTTAAAATGTCATGGCCAAGAGATAAAAACATATTTTAACTGAAGTGGGTTAATTACACAATTAGTATATGAACAGCCAACTTCATCAAGTGAAAGGTCACCAACTGACTCACAAACTCGCTCAAATTTTCCTCCCTTGCTTAAAGGTGCTTGCTAAGATGGGATTTTGCAAAATCCCAGATGAAGAATAATGAGAAGAGATTAATAATGGCACGGCCATGTTTAAAAGCTAGTGAGGTGTAAGATTGTAAGCTTTCAAGAAAAGTTTAATAAAGACTGAAGTTGCCCAATAAAGTGGTTGCAATGCAGATAGTAAAAAAATATGAGTTGACCAATTCCTTCAAATTTAACACATAAGAAATTGATTGACTTCAATCTCTTGGAATAGATTCAGTAATAAAAAAACACTTCTAAAATTAGTATGTATGGCATATTGATTTTACAGCAACTTTTTAATATTATTACAATTAGTGTGCATTAGAGCACATTATTTGAACAAATCTGTTTTATGGCCCTTCAGAGCTGAACCAATATGTCAAACTTAAGAAAAAGAAAAAACTAAGTTCTAATTCTGCTTTTAAGATTATTTCAGACAAACTAAGAAAGTAATTTAATTAAAAACTTATAAAAAAGATAACAGTATCAAATATAAAAATCGAAAGCATGTATCTAGTTTTATATTTAAGGCATAAAGAATCCAAAACAAGGAAAAGCTATAATTCAGGTTAGGTAAACTGTGTGGTCAAGATGAATCACAGTGTGCAACTACAAACATATTTGGATTAATATATATGTAGGTATTCTTTGTGCTTAGAATTTTTGTTTCCATTCTAGACTAGATTAAATTATATTGTGAAAATTGTAAGAAGGCATGATTAAAACATATTTTTTTTAGCCTTGGAGCCTCATAAAATTAAACACTGAAATAAATATCTTCATTTCATAAATTAACATAAAAAAATTTACACACGCATAATTTTAATTGCACAATCATCTGCAGATTCGTTCTCAGTTTCGTTAGATTTGTATTTTTTGACATTATATAGGGTTCGCCAGAAAACTGCAGCAAACATGTCCACATTTATTTTGGACGATAACAATTAGGACCATATTTAAAATAATCATTTATGTTTTATTTAGTTTTGTCCTTGTCAGCGGTTCACGGCCACATAAATGGGCAAAATAAAAAATATGCAGCACAGATCAACTTACCTCAGTTTCATTGTTAGAATTAGAGTTCGTAGACTTGTGGTCGGAAAACGCTGGCAGGTCGTTAACTAGACTGCTAACTTTTATTTCTTCATTTGTTACAGCTATTGTACTTTTATCCGGGGCTTTCGGTTCCTTATCATACTCCGGTGGAGGAGCCATCTTGAAGGAAGAACACTCAGATGACACAAGTCTTATGACTTTTATACACCAATAACACTCTCTAACCCGTTAAACTTAATATTAGATATAAACTAGCCATTAAAATGACATGACTTATTAAATTATGTCCAATGTGGATAAGTTCTAATAATTTGTATAACTGAATTTATCATTTTCGACAGATTTCGACCAACATTTTCAACGACAACTACACGACCACAGACAAGATAGATTGTTGAGGGAGGTCAAAAATAAAAAAAACGTCTAGAAAGTTTTTTTTACACACAAATGTAAAATTTATAAGATAGAAATCCAAAAAAATATTTTGATATTACAAATAGAGGAACTATCTACTATGTTTTTAATTCTATTTTTTATTTTGGTATTGTGTATATTATAAATTGTGACGTGACGATGCTGAGCCACAGATTTAATAACATTTACTTTGAGCTACCAGCTTTCTGGATAAGTTACTTTAGAGGTCAACCACTATGGGTGGCAGCTACATATAAATTATTGTAATAGGATTCTAAGGACCAGAATCTGATTGAAAAAAAATAGTTTTATTGAGATTTTGTGCATTAACTAAGAGAGAGAGGATGGTATAACAGTGTAGTGTGAAAAAATAATTTACGCTGGCATAATTATATATAAGGTATACTATGCTATGTTATAGCTGTCAGTTGTCAACCAGACTGACGTTTCTGACTTATAGACTCAAGGTTCATTTTTCTTAGTTTCTTATGTCAATGATATTTTCCCGTAGTAATTTCTATATTGATTGATCATTCCTGCATCGCGATTTGCGTAGGATCCATAGGTATTGAAGTGGACCCACCGAATAAACTTAATTTAATTATACAAATTTCTAAAACCTTTCTTGCAATGGCAGAAACTCAAGAAAACGTATTTTTATTTGTGCCCAATATAATCGGTAAGTAGCTTTAACAGATTTTGTTAGCATAAATAGTTTTATACAAACAGCGCGATTCTGTATGTTTGTTTCAGGATTCGGAAGAGTTATTTTGGCCATCATATCATTTTATTATATGCCGACACACTGCGTCCTAGCGTGCAGTTGTTATATCACATCAGCGCTACTTGATGCTATTGACGGACATGCGGCCAGATATTTTAATCAAAGTAAGTATGCCTTATAATAATGGTGTACCTATGTTCTTAATTTAATTAACCGCAAGTAAAATCGATTTGACCTATAAAAAACGAAGCAATTTTGGTTTATCTAAAGGTACATCAGATTTTCCTTATGAAAATTATGTTAAAAGCAATTTAATAAATAGTTTTAAACTAGATTCAAGAAGTGACTTATAATCATCACAATTTTCCTTTTTTAATCCATGCTAATAATAGAAATATATATTTTTTGTGCTAACAGCTTCACACTTCTATGAAGTTCATTTGGTACATATGGAGTGACTATGAAATTTCATAACAGGCAGTTATCAATATTGGCTATGGTGTTGGTATAACAACATTGATAATTATGTTTTGCCCTTTATTGGCCTGGTTTAAACTATGTTTATCTATTTAATTACACTTAATAAATAAATAAAATAATACTTAAGACAACACTAAGTTAAATTAAATACTGAGTTCAAAATATAAAGCCTCCTGTAAAAAACTTGACTTCAAATTTACATAAAAAGTTACTTATTTATTTATATTATTCTCTTACTGACTTTGTATAGCCTTGTAATGTAAATTACCTATTCA
This sequence comes from Cactoblastis cactorum, assembly GCA_020352625.1. Lineage (NCBI taxonomy): Eukaryota > Metazoa > Arthropoda > Insecta > Lepidoptera > Pyralidae > Cactoblastis > Cactoblastis cactorum. The sequence continues at coordinate 9,225 of JADGIL010016564.1, forward strand.
GTTAGTTTTTTAAAAGTTGTTTTTATTCGATTTGTGTTTTTTATATATCAGTTACAGTATCACGTCTTTATCCCTTACGAGGTAGACAGAACTAAGAGTCGCGAAAAGGCCACGCTTAGCAAAATGGTTGCCATAATGGTGCATTGAAAATTCACAAATAGTGACAGGTTGCTAGCCCATTGCCTATGAGAATTCCTATTTTAAACCCTTTCCCTTGATTCACTTTTACAATCTGCGCAGGAAGAGTAAGGGCTGGAACATTCTATGTTTTTCTTTCACTCCCAGACCAGCGTAGAAGTTTAACATTATGATCAATTTTGACTTCTATATGTAATATTTTGTTCTTATAAGTTAAATTTACTTAATTTTTAGGTACAAAGTTTGGGAGCATGTTGGACCAGCTCACCGACCGCGCCGGCACGGCCTGCCTCATGATGACTCTGGCTACCTTTTACCCCAAATACACCTTCTGGCTGCAGATCTCCATGGCTATAGATATCACCTGCCACTGGCTGTACTTCCACACTACCACCCTGCAAGGGAAGACCTCGCACAAGTTCATTGACATGTCAGAGAACCCTATCATGCATGTGTATTATACCAATAAGACAGTTCTGTTTTTCATGTGCGCAGGCAATGAGGCTTTCTATGCGGCTTTATACGTCATGCACTTTTATACAGGACCATTAGGTGAGCCTCAATGCAAGTTTTTATTATCGCTTAGTTCAGTGGGTTCAGGAAGAAATCACATTTTATAGTAGTGGTATGAGCCTGCTGCATGCTTTTTTAGCGTGCAGCATGAATGGGCCGGCTCGTCCAGGGCAGTACCACACTCCTGCAGAAGACTGACGCCTGAATGGCGGCTATCAGCCGCAACATATTATTGATTTTTTATGTTATTAATGTGTCAGAAAATAATATCATCAAGTGTTACGAATCACAATGATCACACTATATGATAAAAATAATACCTGAATTCTAATTGTCTTTTTTAATATTATCTATACTTATATTATAAAGAGGTAAAGTTTGTAACTTTGTTTGTTTGTAAGGGCTTATCTTAGGAAATACTGAACCGATCATGAAAATTTTTATCAATCAGAAAGTTACACTATTCAGGAGTGCTATAGGCTATATTTTAACACTCAACGAAGTGGACACGGGTCGGCTAGTGTTCTGTAAAATAGTAACTTAATTGTACAATCCCTTTTAGTTCCTGATATTTTACAAATAACCACAAATTTTTTTCATGAATCATAATCTCACGAAAATTACTTTATTGTGACTATAGCAGATATGAAGCTAGGGACATTTACGATACTTAATGCTGGTTGTGAAATACATACTTTGTTCAAAACAAACACAAACCGTTAATATTATTACGCTACTCACAGATAATCCCACAATGGGCACTATCTTTACTACACTAATATCTTATCTCGTTTTACAGTTTTCGGGATGGGCTTATGGAAGCTGATAGCCTTTTTGTGCATGCCGGTCGCGGTCGTCAAGGCTCTCATATCTGTCCTTCACGGTATTGTAGCTTCCATCAATTTGGCAACTATTGATATCAAGGAACGAGCGGCTCTTGCTGAGAAACAGAAGAATTAAATGTTCCTTGCTTGGTTAAAGTGTTATCAAATATTTTTCAATTATTTATTATTAACTATAGTACATCTATACATAATATAATAAAACTTTAACTGAACATGGGAGATAATAAGGGGAAAAAACATGTGGGGGTCTTTTTAGGGCCTATAGAAGCCAAAACTATATTTTAAAAAATCTCTATGTTTGTACGCGCGTCACGCAAGAATAATAGTCGAACTTTGATGTAGACATGTATTTATGTATATCATTGAAAGTTACGCAAGATGTCATAATTAAAATAATATATTTACGGCATTACTCAATAGGCCGAAAGTGCCGAAACGGTTGTCGGCGATACCGACTAAAAATTGACGTGAGTAATGCCGTAAATATATTATTTTAATTAGACATGTACTGTACAGTACAGCCAATATATGTACGTGCGGCATATTAATGTAACATAATGCTGTTGATCGTACTCATTGATTATCATCTTAGTATTGTTTATTGTATTATTATGGTGAATCCTCGGAGCACATCAATCAAGGTGAATGTATCTCCATATACTGCTAGAAAGTAGGTGCTCATATGTTTGAATGCTTTGATTTCTGGAAGAACTTGTGGGATTTAAAAAGGAAACGTTTTGACCAACAAGAATAATTATTGACTAAAGTTATAGGCATTATCTCAAAGATTGTTGTTATGACGCCGTGGCTAAACCCATGGAACACGCTTACGTTGATGATATATGTTTAGAAAAAAAAAACATACTTGTATTTATTTGAATAATTACAATAGATGTAACAAGATGTTTAGAATTGTCAGTTGTTTTGATATTATTTTTATATTGTTTGTTATGTGAGGTTATTTTCTATGTCATGGTTTTTCTAAGTTAAAATAAAACTACACTTTAGAAAGCTTAAAGCTTTTACAATATAACAGGGAAGGGCAATCATATTTTAAACCGATTTTTTTAAAAAAAGAAAGTTCTCACTTGACTTGTTCTTTTTGACATCTTAAAATTATTTTTATTGATGGTGGTTTTTTTTAAGATAAAAGAATAAATTATCGTTGTACTTAAGTGTTTATTGAATCCTTCAAGGATGGTTTCAGAGTAACGCACTCTGAAACCAGCCTAGAAGTATATTAAATTTTAATACATTTTACAGTAAAAAGGCTTTTAGTAGCATTTAGAAATATTGGGAGATAACTCTAATCGTTAAAATGCTTCATATTGGCTGTCTTCCTGAGTATGTTTTGTAATAAAATGATGGCTATTATTTAATAAATAAATAAATAAATAATTTGGAAGTTTACAAGTATTATTCTATGTACAATTGAGTGTGAAGCTAGAAGATAAATCTTATTTTAATTTTTACTAATAAGAGATATTTAATTCATCAAAAATACATAATAATATTGTGGTTTTTAGATTAGATTACAGTATGTAACAGTCTTCCCTGCTGGTCTGAGAGCGAAAAAAAAACGTAAAATGTACCAGCTGCTATTCCTCCCACGCAGATTGTAAAAGTCAATCAATTGCTTGGATACAAGAATTCTCATAGGCATGGGCTAGCAACCTGTCACTATTTCTGAATCTCCATTCCACCAATAGGTCCACCATTTTGCTAAGTGTGGCTTTCGAGTTTCGCGACTCTTGGCTCTGTCTACCCCGTGTAAAGGGATAAGTGATACTGTATCTGTATGTATAATTATTGTTTACTGATTGTTGTATAATTTATTTGTTGTCTGTAATAATCACATAAGTGTTATTACTAGTCTTTAGATTTTAAGAATTATTACTCTTATTTGAACTAAAACTATAAGTGGAAGATTAATTAAGAATATATCTATCATTTCGTAACAAAAATAATAAATTCACTATTCTACCAAACAATTAAATTTAAAGCTCCTCCTTTTGGAAGGCGGGAAATGTAATACAAATAGCAGAATGAAAAAATAATAATTTCGAATTGTAAACAAGATGGATTTGAAATATTTACTTCACCATTATATTATTATACTATTTTTTCAATTTATGTTTTATATACATTGTGATTTTTTTTTTTTTTTTAATGGCTTAAAATATCTATACCGGTGCGCATTTCTTTCTAATACATTCCTACTTAATACTGCATACAAAATGGAATACGATATGTGATAAATGGTCAATATTTTCGTGAATTTCGGACCCTTTTTATTTTTTTAATTCTATAATTAAGATAAAATCGTGGGGCCCTAACAATTATATGTATATTAATATAAATAACGTATCATTTTATTGTAATAAATGTGATGGTAAACATCATACCTGCTCATTTTTTTTTTATTTTATAGACAAATCCTTATAACCGTGTCGAAAAGTCCACATTTTTTTTATAGCGTCAAATCAGCCAAACGTGGATTTTGAAGGTAAATCAAAGGTAATTGCGAGTTTAAAAATAAAGGCAGATTTAACGGTTTGTTTCAAGTTAAAGAGGTCACAATCAAAAGGAAATTTCATGTGGACACTGATCACATGAATGGTTCAAAAGATTTGATAAAAACATGAACCAAACCTAGGTAGGTTATAGCCATGTTATAGTTTTGTAATAAATAAAGAAATAGCAAAATGACAATTTAAAAATGCCAACATTGCTACTTCGATATGGGGCTTTTCAATGCAAGAGCGAATAGGCATTAATTTTGCGTGTCTTAGACCTCATTGTTGCTTCCCATCAGGCAAGATTGAGGTCAAACACAAGTTAAAATAAATATAAAACTTGATTTTACTTTGACCCTATATCTTACTCAAAAATGATTTTGTTTTAAAGTAATAAACTGTGACATTTAGCATATTAATTTTATTACATATTAGTATGGATTGTTATTAGAATTAAACATAAAAGCATTCCCTTGAATAACATATCGATGTAGATTGGAAAAATGCAGAAAATGCATTATTACTAAATAAAGCACTTTTTGTGAAATCTTAGTTTTTTTAAATACTGAGTTATCCTTTGAGGCTGCTCATTCCCGCTCTCATGATCTCGTCAACAAGCAACAGGTTGCTGGCAATGACTGAGCAGGAGTTGATAATTTGCTTCTTGACTATATAGTTGTCCAAGATACCAAGGTCCATTGGTTTGATGGCCTCTCCCGTGCTCAAATCCAGGCCGACAGGATCCGGGCTCAGTCTCGCTTCCTCCTGGAGTTTGACAATCGTATCCTGAGCGTCATAACCGGAGTTCACAGACAGAGTCTTGGGAATCACGAGTAAGGCCTCGGCATAAGCTTGGATCCCTAATCGAGTCTTGCCCTTCACCGTGTCTTTGAATTTCAGCAGCTCCATATTCGCTCTGATTTCGAAAGCGCCAGCGCCCGGGATCACGGCTTTGTCTTCAATCGCGTTGTGAATGGCGCGCAGCCCGTCGCGGACCGCGTCCTTGATCTGTGTCAGCGTGTGCTTGTTGGGTCCCTTGATGAGGATAGTCACAGACTGGGGGTTCTTGCACTTCTCGACGAACGTGTACTTTTCTTCTCCGAGAATGTGCTCGTAGACCAAACCAGCGAAGCCGAGGTGTTCCTCGGCGAGGTCTTCGACCGAGTTCATGGCCTGGCCGCCGGCGGCGAGCGCCAGGCGCTCCATGTTGCGGCGCTTGGCGCGGCGCAGCGCCATGATGCCCTCCTTCGCCAGCGCGTCCAGCGACAGCGGGTCGATGCCCTTCTGGTTGATCACCACGAACGTCTTGTCCGTGCCATCGCAGAGCTTCTTTTTCAGCTCTATGATCTGAAATAATAATCATTATGGATGGAATATTATGTTGTATGAGCGATTATTTTACGAGGAATATGACATTAATTTTTGTTAGATATGTAAATTTTCCAGGGAAGGTTCTGGACATATATTAACATATATACAAAAAACATATTTTGTATAAAAGAACTAAGACAGTTAATAATAATCTACCTTCTTGACTCGCTGGTCGATGAACTCCCTCTCTGCGGCGATGAGTTTGTCGCGGTCCTCGGCGGACTTGTAGAAGAAGCCGGAGTTGACCTCCGTCTTCTCGTACTCCAGCGACACGTTGCAGGTCAGGATGTACGCGTTCTCGCAGCGCTTCGGCATGTCCGGGTGCCGCGCGCCGTGGTCCATCACGATGCCTGCACACATTACACATTTATTCCACAATGTCAACTATAAAGGTACAACAAATTTCTTGTACCTTTATTATTGAAATTGTATTATAATTGTATTGTACCTTTATAATTGTATTGTATTGTATGTATCATTCTCAAACACAAAGTGTTTTATTAGGGTGTATTTTTTTTGGTGTATATTTCTGATTTTAACTATGGCAAGCATAAATAGATATTATACAATCAATATTTTTAAATAAATATTCTTTTATATGAATATAATAAAGATTCTACCCACCCTCAAACCCAATCTAAAACCCCACCCTGATATAGTCTCATTATGGCTAGGAATGCTGATTGCAAATTAAAAAGAAAAAATATATCAATGCAAAGAATATTCAGAATTACAATTGATAAATAAATTGAATATTATTTTAAATACTTCAACTACCAACAGGTGTAATCAAAATGTCACTAACAGCACAGCATTTGCTATTCAAAATGTTAGAAATTTTTTTTTATATAAAAGTAACACACATCTTTATACGAAAAATCAATATTACCTTTAACGAGAGTGGTCTCAGTAGCAGTCTTGTGCTGCATTTCCATCAGTTCCACCATGTGAAGGTCTACGGGCTTGTCAGGTGTGCGGATGGTTAAGACGGCATCCACACACGCATCTGTCAATACCTCAGCAAGTTTCGGGTGGACCTGTGCAAAAGCTACACTGTCAGATTTTAAGATCAGTATTTGAACAAATAATTCTGATTAAAAGACACTTAATTCATTATCTGAATGTTATATATTTTTTTACTACAGTAGCTTCTGTGTTCTGATGTACTGTATTACTATAAGTTTCATCTCAATCCATTTTGTAGTTGTAACGGTTAATGCACTTGACCGTTACTCAGGAGATCCCGGGTTCGATCCCCAGTCAGGTCATGAAGGAAAATGAGCT
>JADGIL010016581.1:0-13775 GCA_020352625.1 Cactoblastis cactorum
TGAAAGCTCTATCAGCTTCTACCGACTACTACTAGCTACTACTAGCTAGACTACTATTAGCTTCTTTTAAAATATAATAATACGTTCTATAATTTATTACATCCATTAAATACACTACATTTATTATTTTAATATATTATTAAATTCATAGAAGGATAGTTATATACAAGTTTCGAAATTAAATAAGATTTTTGTTAACAATAAAACCGCAGCAAGCCCAGCTTTGGCATGTTTAGAAAAAAAAAAAAATGTTATCAAAAATGTCAATCGAAGTCATGTTATGTCAAACTTATCTTGTTCGAACCTTCACCTTTTTATAATTTATATTAAATTGTAATAAAAACATTTAGCATTTTGTATTTAATTATTAATAAGGAATTTAGTGCAATATCAGTAGCAAACTTTACATATTTAAACAATACGAAATGAATAACTATGTAACTCAATCAGATTCTAATAAGAAAATTGTGTTGATTGAATGGATTGAAAAACATGGTTTTGTAGACAATTTATTGTAAACATGAGTTCGAAAGGATCATAGTTCGAATTTCGCGTGTGCGGAGACTTAACGAGTGTTTGTGCGTGACAAATGTGTAAAAACAATAAATAAACCGATAAATTTGGTTAACACATTTACGTGATCAAGGAATTAATTAATATGGGGCAAACGGGCAGCGCGATACCCGGTAAGTATCTAATTACATTGTAAATACACTATTTGATGTTCCAATTACAAAATCTAATTGGTATTTTATACATAACCTTAAAACTTATAGATTGTGGTACGTGAGAGATGTCTGGGATTTATATAAATTAATCCCCAGTATTCTAATCTTGTTTAGAATTTAGATAACTGATAACACACTGAACATTGAAACCTAAACTCGTTGCTGAACCTGAATCTTGTCATATTATTACCCAACTGCGGCAGAAGGAGGGTTATGTTTTTCGGGCATATGTATGTATGTAGATTTCTATTTTCCCACCTAGAGCCTAAATGGCTTGAAGGATTTAAACATATGAGGTATCATTGAATTCGTCATGATAGTGTGAGTGACACTGGGTACATAAAAAATATAAAACGGTGAATTTCTTACGTCATAAAGTAAAAATAAAAAAAATCCCTGTGCAAAAATTTCAAGTGGGACAAACCAATCTACGAGACAGTTATATCTACCAATTTGTAAAATATATACAAAGCTTATTTTCCCCCTTTTAGTCAGTTATTAGCATTTGCAGTCAGGCTTCTGTTTTTTTAAATAATAATTTTTATTATATAGGTAGATTTTACTCTCACATAACAGGTCTGTACTAATAAGAATCTAAATTATCTATATTGTATCTACAGTGTGTATGCTAATATCTAATCTAAATAATTTGAAAAAACTTCAATAGGTAAATAATTCTCTAAAACAAAAAATATATGTATGTATATGTGGTTAATCTGCTTTAACCGACTTCAAAAAGGAGGAGGTTCTCACTTTGGATAGTATTTTTTTTATGTATGTACATATGATAACGTTTCTGGTCCGATTTACATAGTTCTTTTTTTATTCGACGCAGAATGTTTGCCATTGGGTCCCTTATAAATTTTATTCATTTTGACATAGTAGTTTTGATGACTAGTTTATATACAGTAGGAATTTAGAAGAATTTTCATAAACCTACCCTAGGATTGGTCTGGTTTACACATTGGGTATCAGATGGTAGTCGCTCTGTGTAAAAACCGGTAATCTCACCAAATCTTCCAATTTGGGTAGCGGACCCCGGGCTCTGAAGCGTCACCGCTGAGGGTGTAACCGGGATAACTTGAAGATAAGGATCAAAGTTGTAGTTGTATAATCTTATTCTCTCTAATGGCATCTTAAACATATTCAAATTGCCTTCATTTGTCCTTTAAAATCCATAAATCATGCACATGTATGAATTTGTATTGAAAGATGGAATCCAATTAATAATAGCCTTTATTTTTTGATCAGCAAAGACTATTATTAAAACAAACGTTTTTTAATTGCAAGATAATTTCGATATTAATACTTATGTACAAAACAAGAAATTCGAATTTCGAATGACATTCGAACGTCTTTGCCGCACAGCTGACGATCAGATGTGCGGTTTGAAGAAACTAGTATTTACCTGTATTTTTTTATTCACGTGCAAACGAATTCCTATGCAAAATGGACATTGCAATCCATCAAGACTGGTCTTTATGTAGAACAGGCAAGTTCCAAATTCGAAAATTTTAACTATTCTTTATTTTAATAATTCCCAAAACACTTAACGCGCAATTGTCTGCTTCATTCGTATGTTAATAAGGTTGAATTTACACTTTCATTATAACAAGGAACATTCTACAATTTTTTTCATGAGCGCGCATTCAAATCGTTTTTTTTTCAATATATTTTTCGCGCAGCTGGTGGGACAAAGAAAGTATTCTTGTGCAACCTTTCACATTGTACAAATCATATGATTAGAAAAGGATATTCGACTTCTCACTTCGGGTTTTTTAAAGGCCGGCCGGTGATCACTTTACATCACGTGACCCGCCTGCTCGTTTGCCTCCCTCTGACATAAAAAAAATCCTAACAGTACCTTAACGACCTTTCTCACGATAGGGCTATCATACGGCAGACAAAAGGTCACAGGAAGCTTGTAACCAAAGTGTGGAGCATAAGAAGTTTATTGATTGTATCTACTACTTCTAGTTTTGGTAAGTTTTGGTTTTTCTTTTGGTGCTATCGCAGACATAAATAACGTTCCTTAAGTAGGTACTATCTATTTAAATATATAAGAAAAGGAATCACTCGCTCATTACATAATCTCAGAAACTACAAGGGGTTTTAAATTTTAATGGGGGTTCCTGTTAGGACGCAGGCGATTGCTAAGACGGTATTATGTAAAATTCCCACCGAATCGGGAATCATTCAGGCGTCGATCTTCTGTGGGAGTGTAGTACTTCCCCGGACGAGCCGGCCCATTCATGCTGCTGGCTCTTACCACTAGTTATACCATACATACATACATCCTCACAGACAAACTTTCGCATTTATAATATTAAGTAGGATATATAAAAGCCCGTCTGGTATAACAGATCTTCTAGTCTCAGAATAAATATTTCTAAGTTATGATTATAACACACTTTATTTCATCGCTGGTTAGACAGCGTAACGTGTAACTTGACCCCAGTCGGCACCTAACATTACAATGTCATTATAAATTTTAATATTTGCTTATAAAACATCGCTTCGTCTGCTAGGTACATGTCGCTGAAAGTCGTCCCGAACATAGGCATGTCGACGACAAATCTATTTACAGATACAGTATTACGTCTTTATTGTCGTTTTACGAGGTTGTCAGAGTCAAGACATGTTGCTGGCCGATGTGAAGAATCATCTGTTTTAAGTGATTTCCTTTTTATGTTTTTAACGCGGGAAATATTCTACGTTTTCGGCCCCAAACCAGCCTGAAGCTTCCATTTGGTTTCTTACATTCTTGGTCAAGCAACTCAACAAGAAAAATTATATTTTTATAATTGTGGTCGTAGCTTTTTTTAAATCACTGGTAATTAGACGACATCGTTTAAAGAGACTCGTTGTCTGTGACTTTTAAATGGAGATGTATTTGCCGTCAGCTTTGTGTTTATTTCGTGAACCATACGTATGAACCATATTGTGACTTCTTTAGTACAATAAGTACATAAAATGGGGTATTAAAGAAAAAATAATGTATTTATATAGAAAAAAATATGAATATACAAACAAATTTAAATATCTTAAGACATATAGGTTTGTGAAAACTTATGCGGCAACAAAAATCTTGCAGCTGTCACAATTCCTTGCAATTAATTCGTTAAAATCGAACTATAGATAATAATATACACCCTTATTTCTGTTATTATTCAACTATCCCACTTCCAAGACACGATTTTAGTAAAAGATAAATAAAATTCAAGATTAAATAAGCGAGCGAGCGGGAATCGAATCCCCTTATGAAAAGTTCCATAGTCGTAAAAATACCTGGCCATGGAGCTCTGAAAGAAGTCTAACGTAAGTGACCACATATTCGAACTTGAAATTATATTTTGTCTGTCTATGCTATGTATGAATAACTAACAACGCTTATCAATTTAAAAAGTGATATTTCATAGACAAAGATTTCGATCCAGTTCACAGGTTTGAGCCTAACCCATGCATACTAAATTCGGAATGCCAAAATACTGGCCGGTAATAAAAAAAAAAATATAGCAATATGGCGTGCGTTCGAATTTTAAAAACGCGTGTCGCGCACCTTTGCTATTGGCTGATGCGGCACGCGTGCCGCAAGACAGATGTTAACTTTTTTTTTCTTATTTTTTGTCATTTCTGAACTACGGCCTTGTCTACAGCTAAGGTTATTGAACGCTATTTTTATCCCCCGTTGCTAAGAGGGATGGTGTTATATATATAGAAAAATATATTTGCTAATTATAACTTTAAGTTTTTAACAGACTTCAAAAAAAGAAGGTTTCTCAATAGTGTGATGATCTCAAATTAATTATGAAGTCAATGATTTTTAGGTGGAGACAGTTGAAAGGCTGGTAAGTGACATACAGGTTATTTTTTGTCTCATTCTAAATGATGCGGTTTTCACAGCTGAATTGTAGACGGTGTAACTTAAAGTTTAGCGTTAGTGTAATACGAGATAATTATAATATTAGTTACGCGCGGACGACGTCGCGGGCAGGAGCTAGTTAAATATAGAAGTGGCGGTCTTAACCACTAAGCCATCACGGGTTCATGACACGTGCGAAGATCAAATTCGATTCGATCGAAAAACAAACAGAATTTTAATATCGATAAGGCCAGATGTTACGGCATGTGCCGGAAGGGAGGAAAAAGCTCGGTCAAGTGAGAATTGGGAGTCGCGAATGAAAGTTCCGTACCATACAGCATCGAGATTTTATCTCACGGGGTGGACCACGAAGTTGAGAGACTACGTTTGGCACCAATATCTCTAAATAACTAGCTAAGTGCGAGTCGGATTCTATGTTCGGTACCATTATTTACGAGTATTTATGTAAAATGGCCTACGCCTGAGAGGCGACTACTACCTAGAAAACTACTTATTATATTTTAAAAGTATTTAATTAGTGACATCACAGTTAACGAACCTTATTATGGTGATATTTAATTGTAATTTTGTTTTATGCATTACAAGTTAAAATAAACTGATAGCAAAATAAAGGGCTTTTTAAATTTTTTTTTATGTAAAATGGCAAATAATCGCATTTTACATTAGAGCCCCTTTATATATTTATTTTATTCTATTTTTATTGTTATAGCGGCAACAGAAATACATCATCTGTTAATATTTTAACTGTCCTGCTTAAAACTGTTCATGAGATACAGCCTGGTGACGAGCTGGTGACAGACGGACAGCGGAACCTTAGAAACATGGTCCCGTTTTACCTTTTTGTATTCGGTACCCTAAAAATATTCTTATCTATGGATTTACAAATGTTTGCGTAGTTACATAACGCGCACGTGTATCGAATTACGTTCCACCTTTAGATACAACTAGCTTTTGCTCGCGGATTTCCCCGTTTACAGACGCAGTATCACGTCTTAATACTTTTAGGGGTGGACTGCAAATTATTGTGAGATTAATTTTCTAATATTTGTATATCTGTTTTGTGTATATTTGTCCGCGGATCACGCAACGACTACTGGATGGAATTTGATGCGGTTTTCACAGTTGTATTGTAGAAGGCCCCCGCCCGAAGTTCCCCGCCCTCCCCAAATAGGGAGGGTTGTTAAGTTGTGCCTCCGGCTCGGTCGGTCTTCTGTGGGATTGCGGTTGTATGCGTTTTTTTTTTTAAGATAGGATGATTCACAAGGAAGATTTTTAAATCCACGCGAAACCGGGGCGGGTCGCTAGTATTATATAATCTGTGTTTGACACAGCTTACGTGGAGTTTAACTCAAACACCAATCGTTTCTACTACACAAAGGTCATCTATATTAAAAGGTGAAGCGGACAAAGGCTGTATCATCTGTCCAACTGGTGTTACCAACCGCGTAAGATGACCGTAAAAAAAAATGGCGTCTGTTCCAGGGCACGTGTCCTTTCTATGCACTATGCGTGAACTTTCAAAAGCCTTCAATTAAGAAAAAAAAAAGTTACTCACCTTTCTAACATGTGTGTTGTTCGCGATATTATAACCGGCCTACGGCAGTCCATTTCCAGTTTTGTGTCTCTCGAATTACGGTTCATTTCTCATTGATGATAGCAATTATGTGTATAATTTTATTTTCTTGTTGATTGTAGAGTTTGGACTTTATTTCTTTGGGATAATATTGAAGTGTTACAAATTGAACGCACTGATGGTTTTGTGATAGAAATTCTTTGTTCGAATTTTGAATATTTTGCACCTTGTCTTAAATAGCAGTCGATCATTCATAAAAGTGTAGATTAACCGTTAAATTGTATTAAAATGTCAAACAAGATGCTTGTAAAGGTATATGACGGGTTTACAGGTTAAGGAATCTTCAGTGCTCCTTTAATAGAGATGGGTGACCGTAGGGGTAAAGCCGTACGAATTTTTTAGGATTTTTCCTTTGGGTGCAGGATTAAAACGGGACTAAACTCTATTACTGTATGTATTTCTGTCTGTCATCAGACGTAAGTATCATGAACCGTAATACAAAAGCGTTGACGGCCTATAAAAAAAAACACCCGCCGCGGAGAAGTTGGGCCTCCGGCTATCCCACTCACCGGACGGAGCATGGCGCCTGATAGCCGCCATTCAGGCGTCAGTCTTCTGAACTCTTCTGTGGGCGTGTGGTATCATCCCGGACGAGCCGGCCCATTCATGCTGCAGGCTAAAAAAGCTTGCAGCAGGCTCATACCACTACGAAAAGAGTAACAAACATTTTTCGTGAAATAGTAACAAACATACATACGTCCTCACAAACTTTTGCATTTGTAATATTAATTAGTGGGATTAAAATAATCGTATACTATTGTACGCGGCCGCAATTTTATTCTCGGTGTAACATCGCCGAGCGCGAGCGCGTCGTCAAATGTCGCGGAGCGCGCCAGATGCCCGCGCACCTTGCGCGGATCATGCGCGCGCGCCCATCTGCTGCGCGCGGACGGCGCGGTGCTTGCTTGCTGTCTGAAAATGTCGACGCTAGAAAGCAATCTTGTCGTATCTCGAAAAATGGGTTTCTTCCCCACTAACTTCTTGGATTAAGAAAAAAATATTTCACGCATTCTTTTGGATTTTTCTTTACGAAAATTCATCGACGTTAAATAAATTAAAAAAAAAACAGAAAATTTAGACCCAGACTGTTCGATGCAGTATTTTATATCCAAGAAGGCAACAATAAATCTCATTTTTCGAGATACGACACGATTGCATTCTAGCGTCGAATTATTTATTTATTTTCAGAAATTAGACCATCAAAGGCACTTTTCACGTCAATATTTAAAATTGATATCTTAATCGAGCTACAGACTACCGGCATTTCGGAAAGACCACGGCTGATAAGAAATGCCGAAAGAAACTCGAGCAGTTTTGATCCCTATAATGCCTGTACAAGTCAAATATATTAGATTTTTTTTTATATTTTGCTTGGCATGTTTTATATGTACAATAAATACTAGTAGTTTGTAGCTCTGCAATAAATAAACAAATAGCAAAATGACGATTCAAAAATGATTTTGTTTTGAAGTTTAACTTACGTGTTAAAAAATATCAAAAACTTGCATCCGATTCAAACATTTATAACACCTCTTATTTTGTGCATGGGTTGAAAAGAAAGGGCAATTAATTGTGTCTTAAAGGATGTACTTAGTTAAGCAGTTAACCTCCGATCTTCGTTAATTAAAATTACCCTTAATTATGATTGCTCATTGCTTAATTAGTTGTAGTGTTCGTAATTAATGAGTTTCTAATACATATTTTAATCTTTCCTACTAATACATATTATAAATGCAAAAGTTTTTGTGGGTGTATGTATGTTTGTTTTCCTTCACGTGAAAACTATTGAACGATGTTGATTGATTTTGATTTTTTGTAGCCCCGCGGGTGTTGCAGTTGTCTACGGGCGGCGGTGATCGCTTAACATCTCGTGACCCGCCTGCTCGTTTGCCTCCCTCTGACATAAAAAAAAACTTAAATCTCATCGAGTTAGCCCGAAAGTTATTGAGATTAAGATTGTGTTAGCGTCGCGGGTAAAAATATGAGTGATGAAAATCTTACAACTTCTAACCTGTTGCCTTTTCGTGTCAATATGACATTATTTGCATAAACTGTACATCTATACATATAATAAACTTGTACTGAGCTATGTCTGTACATGGGAGATATTCAAGAAAAACATATATACGATTGTTTTTAAGAAGTTTTGTCTGACTTTTGTCTGTATGTTTGTAGCGCATCACACAAAAACTACCCAGCAGATCTGCATGAATTTTGGCACAGCGATGGACTATGACCTAGATTAAAAGATAGGCTTCTTTTTAACCCAGAAAAATGATACGGTTTCCGAGGGATATAATTTAATGTAACCGAACAAGGGGCTGACAAGATATTATAGTATCCATTGGTCGGACGAGGTCGCGGGCATTAGTTAGTACATAAATAAATAGTTTGGGTTCAAAACTATTGTTTTTTTTGTCTTTTACACATTTTCTTTATAAAAATAGTATAAGGGATGGGTGTACAATAATATCGTAAATTTATCATCTTATCTTCAAACTCGTGGTTCCAAATTAAATTACAGCGTGGCAATTAATTATTTCTTTTGTAATTATAAGCACAATATTAGGTTTTTACTTTTGTACTATAAATCAGATATTGAATTATTGAAACTTCAGAATGAGACCTTCAGAAGCACATTTTCACGTCAACACGTATAACAATATCATAATCGACCAACAAACTCCTAACATTTCGCACGACGACCGCTGCGAAGAAACTAGTTGAACCTTAATTACTGAAATTGCCTTTGTTTCGCATCATCTGCCCATCTGAAAATACCAACCCCCGTGACGGCAATAACAATCGCCCCTCTTTGTCGTCTCGATGCTGTGCGTGCGAGAGGGGGAGGGCCTGCTGCGCGCGCACTGCACCGTGAAGCTTGTAAAGTTTTTCCGCACGCACCACTCCGCTCCGAGCCGCCGTAGGTAGCGGACGCCTTCGCGTCGCGTATTTGGCAAACCGTCGTGTGTAAATACTCGTGTCTGTGACTTTGTGTTCTATAATGTTTTAACGTCTTTTCAATTTAGATTTTGGAACGTATATATTTTTTTAAATGATGGGCGTAAGCGGTTGTGTGAGCGTGAGGCAGGCGAGGGGCCCTTGTCATTGTCCAGCGTGCCCTAGGGCTTCAGGACATGGGGCTCCGATGCCGCCTCAGACGCTAGTTCTGCCCCCGATGGCCCTCGAGCCGGAAACGACCCCAGTAAAGGACAAGAAAGGGTCGAAAATGAAAGTTTTGAAGAAAATCAAAATGAAAATTGGATTCGGTGAGTTTTGTTTTGTTCACTGACCGTTTTTAACGGTTTATTTCCTTATTGTATTTATAGTTTTGAGAACACGAATTCTCAAAATTTCGTTCGATTTTTATCAAGGTTTTTAATAGATAGATAGATAATTTATTTTATTTATGCCAACCGACACACATAATAACAATATCAAAAACAAAAAAAACAAATAATTTAAATGAGAGTGTGTGTGCTGCAGCAATAAGAAGGCCGCAGCTCAGTAATTTTATTACTTGTTTTATTTTAATCTGTTATTTTATTATTGCGGTTAAAAGAATTTATCTTTAATTGACCTACAAATTCATTAAATGGAAATTAATTATTTCAATAAGATAGAAGTGCATTTGTTAATTAGTAATAAGTTTATGACTTTTTAATCAATATCAAATTAGCATTGCAATCATTAGCTATTCGTAAGCCCATCAAAAGAACGACCTCTCGTACTAATTTATGTGCATCAGTGTAGTGTGAGAGGTTATTTCTTTTTCATGAATTTATAATTATTGATTCCAACAAGCAAGTCAAGAAAAAAATATTTTAAATAGCTTTTTTGCCCCACTGCTGGGATTACGCCAATTTCTTACATACATATATTTCCAATATTTCGTAATCATTGCATCCTTCACTATATCGTGGGTTAATTAGAAATATCTCATCAGTTTTACTAATGTAGGCGGCTTGTATAGGAGTACATGTCAGTAGTTATACGACCTAATGAATAAAAATAATTGGCCTTATGGTCAAATATATTTATCTCAAATAATTATTTTTATTTTAGACTTTTTAGTATGAAACGTCTAATAAAAACAGCAAGATATGTATGTATTCAGAATCGCAATGGAAAACCCTTCATTTTGATACCCCACTCGATGGGTTTGGATGGAAAAATTTTCATCCTCATTTTATGACGTCATAAATTCGCCTTTATGCATTTTTTTAAATTTTTTATGTCCCCAGTGTCACTCGCACTGTCATGACGTATCCAATGATATCTCATATGTTTAAATCCTTCAAGCTGTTTAGGCTCTAGGAGAAACACATAGAAATCTACATATATACATACGCCCGAAAAACATAACCTTCCTTCTGCCGCAGTCGGGTGATAAATTTAATTCATTTGACATAGAACAGTGACAATTTAATTATAGATTATGTCGATATAAAATGTAATGTGTAAACTTAATATTTGATATGACATGTAAACAACAATTTGAAAATATATAAATTACCTAACAAGCTTTCCGCCCGCATGCTGACGACGATATTCCGTACAAACAGAGTATATTTTTGTATATATGTATATGTAAAAAAAAGTATTAATATTCCTTTGTTCATGTTATCATTTAATAATTGTTTATATATTAATTAGTTTACATATACTCAATGATTTGTTGACCCTTCCCGGAGGAAGCTCTAATGTATCTTATATCTTAATGACTTCCAAACAACTAATTGCTGTACAAGGGTCACTCGACACCAAATCATTGAACAGATACAATTTTAGTATATAAGGAGCTGTAACTCACTCTAAAATCAATTACCGACCTCATCTTGTATACATTACGTATTGTATCTAGTATAGTAAATAAGATAGTTCTCTTGTTCACGCAGTTTCATTGAGTATTCCCACACACCGAACCTCTCGCCACCGCTCGGGCCATTACAAAATAATTATTACAAAATAATCTATACATATATTATAATAAAATTGGAACTGAGCTATGTACTATGAACATGGGAGATATTTAAGAAAAACATATACAGGGGATCTTTATAGGACCTATAGAAGCCAAAATGATTGTTTTGAGAATTTTTGTCTGTCTGTATGTTTGTACACGCATCACACAAAAACTACCGAACGGATCTGGATGAAATTTGGCATAGTGATGGACGATGACCTGGAATAAAAGATCCCGGAAAAATGTCCGGTTTCTGAGGGATATAATTTATTGTCACCAAGCCAGGGGCTATTATACTATCCAGTAGGTCGGACGAAGTCGCGGGCATTAGCTAGTCCCACATAAAATACCATACCATATTCACGGTTTTTGTATTTGTTGCATATTTACGGAACGTCTATCCCGCGAATAAAGCTTTTACGGTATTTAATTTTTCTTCCTCAGATCATCGGAATGCAACTCGCTCCCACTGCTCAAATTACTCGGCAAACATTTCGACGTGAACGTAACCAACGCCAGACTATACATCAAGAGTCTCGAAAAGAAGATATCCGAGATTGTCGACGTCATTAAAGTTGATGAGGTATGATAATTATTTATACTTTATCTTGGATCAACAATTTTTATATGTGGTATAGAGCCACTACTTTATAGTGGTATGGAGCCACTACTTGTAGTGGTGTGGTGCCTGCTGCTTGCTATGTTAGCCTGCAGCATGAATGGGCCGGTTCGTCCGGGGAAGTACCCACAGAAGACCGACGCCTGAATGGCGGCTATCAGCCGCCATGCTCCGTCCGGTGAGTGGGAGAGCCGGAGGCCCAACTTCTCCGCCCTCCCCAAGTGGGCAGGTTTTTTATAGGTGGGCAACGCTTCTGTAACCCCGCGGATGTTGCAGTTGTCTATGGGCGGCGGTGATCAGTTAACATCTCGTGACCAGCCTGCTTGTTTGCCTCCCTCTGATATAAAAAAAAAAATAAAGAACTAGATTTACAGTTCCGAATAAAATCAAACAAAATATCGTTCTTGCTGCAATAAAGATAACAACTACTATGATTATTTCTAGAAAGTTCCATTTCCAGAATCGTGTATTAGAAAATAAGTATGTCTATGATCTATTTTTTACTGCCGACGCAAAAAAGAGGGGTATTATAAGTTTGACACGTACATATGTGTGTGTGTGTCATTCAGCTGTGGCATCATAGCTCCCAAAAGAATGTACCGATCTGTATAATTCCTTTTTATGTATTAGAAAGGTAACTTATATTTTAACCCTCGACACAAAAAGAGGAGTAAGTTAGACAAGTGTTTTGTTATATTGTGTCGGGATTTCTTTTATTAAATATTTAATTGTTTCTAGTATGTACAACGCTGGTCTGACAGCAAGGAACGTACTCCGCCATCTTCCCGCCGCCGGAGACAGCGCCCCACCCCCTCCCCTCGACCCCCGCCACGGACCAGAGACTCGCAACCAGTATCTGCTCAGGGATAGACCTTACTAACAATAATTATAAGACTGCACAACTCGATATACTTAGCGATACACCTAATCACCGTAGAAATAAGGTTGTTTTTCCTTTGTATAAAACACCACCTTTACATACTCAGGGGCAATATTACTATCTTCATCTTATAGCTTTAAGATTTATAAGACAACAGTACCTTAGTCTGCTCTATGATATAATCTATACTTATAATAAAATTGTAAGTGAGCTATGTCTGTACATGAGATATATTTAAGAAAAAAATATATAGGAGCTCTTCATAGGACCAATAAGTGCTAAAACAATTGCTTTTAGAATTTTTGTCTGTCTGTATGTTTGTACGCGCATCACACAAAACTACCGAACAGATCTGGATGAATTTTGGCACAGCGATGGAATATGACCTAAATTAAAAGATATGCTACTTTTTATCCCAGAAAAATGTACGGTTCCCGAGGGATATAATTTATTGTAACCGAGCAAGGGGCTGACAAGATATTATAGTGTCGCGGGCATTAGCTAGTTTTTGAATAAAATAATACTTCTATTAGGTAAAAGACACAACAAGAAATAGATTACTATGTTCTCTGTTTTAAACCTTATTTATACCTGCATAATATTATTTTTCCTTCGTATAGCTAAGTTTGTAGGACAGCACTACATAAATTTATTATGGGATAATTAATGTACCTCATTATCATAAACATAAGATTGTTTTTCCTTTATTTATTTATTTTTTATGTAAGAGGCAGGCGAGAGATCTTAAGTGATCACCGCCGCCCATAGACAACTGCTACACCCGCGGGGTCACAAAAGCGTTGCCCGCCATTAAGCCCCCGCCCTCCCCAAATGGTGAATAGCTTTTGTAAGATCACAATCTTAATTTGTTTAGTAATAGACTTTGTTCTTATTGAGATACGATTCATTTTTGTCCGACTTCAGCCAAAGTCCACAATGTTTGTTTTCAGAAACGCTTTATTTAGATACTAGCTAACGCCCGCGACTTCGTCCGCGTAGATTTTCCCATATTTATATCCCTCTGGATCCGTACATTTTTCCGGGATTGAAAGTAGCCTATCTTTTA